>VYZS01013128.1:0-22692 GCA_013400695.1 Neodrepanis coruscans | reverse complement strand
ATGCCTTGTGGCCAGGGCCCGAGGTTGAATGGGGCTGCCTGCGGGTCCCACAGGGCACCCTGGGGGCCCCACGCACCAGAACCGGGCTGCCCTCACCCCGCACGACAGCATCAGCCACTCTCAGTGGGGTGGTTTCCCCTGCTGCAAGGGCCGCCAGCATTCATTTTTTGGTGCCACGTTTCATGCGTGCAGGGAACCCTCTGCGCATGCGCGCAGAGCCAGGGACAGCGGAACCAAACCTGCCGNAAGATTATTTCCTAGAAAGTTAAGATGTATTTTCTCCCGTTAACCCTTTGTTATGGGGTAAAACGAAGTTTCTGAAGTTAAAATATTTTCCCGTTGTCTGGTTTTTTCCCCCTCTTCTGGGGAAACTGAGGAGAGGGGGTTTGGGGATTTTGAAGGGTTTTAGGGGTTTTCGGGAGGGGGAACAGGGCAGTGGTTGGAGCGCCCGCTGCCTCCCCTGCCAGTCTGCATGTCAGCGGCGAGTGCGGCACGGGGTCCGGCCCGACCCGCAGCCGTCAGCGCCGAGCTGGGGGCTGCCGCAGACGCAGTCCTGCTGGCTTGCCCCAGCGCCATGGTGCCCCGAGCATGGTGCCACCCAGGTGCCGGCGGTGGCAGAAAACCGCCTCTCAGAGCCGACGGGCTTTCGGCTCAGCTGCTCCCACTGCTGCGTGCATGCACAGTGGGTTACCCGTGCGCACAAAACGCGGTGAAACGCGGCCCCTTGAAATGTCCTGGTTTGGACTCTAGGGGGCATTAATAGTGAAGAGAGAACTCAATAGAAAATCAAGAACAAAACCAACAAGTTTTATTTTACACACACAGAAAACCAACAATAAAACGCAAAGACAGACAAACTGAGCTCAACCGAGGCTGGCTGCTGGTATGAGGGAGGAAGCTAGGATGGCACCGTGTCCTCTCCGAGGTTTCCTGAAAAACAGAAACAACAAAAGGGGGCCCCAGGGGACAGAAATACCACAGCTGGTGAGACAATGTGGTCCTCAGCCCCTGTGCTGCCTCCACTGCCGCAGAAGCTGCAATGCTGCTCATGCCGCAGGACCAGAGATGAGTGGAGATGCAACTCCAACAACTGCCAAGCCCTGAAAGAGAAAGATGGCCTTGGGATCACTGCTTTATAGGGAGTCTAATCCCGTGTGATCTCAGAGTCCCTCCTGGGTGCATGTCGCCTCTGAATTGGCTAAACAGCGCCCGAGAACCACTCCCCTGCAAGATCTCACCGTGAAGCAACATGGCTGTGCTTCCCATCAGAATGCCTTGTGGCAGGGCCCGAGGTCGAATGGGGCTGCCTGCGGGTACCACAGGGCACCCTGGGGGCCCCAGGCACCAGAACCGGGCTGCCCTCACCCCGCACGACAGCATCAGCCACTCGCAGTGGGGTGGTTTCCCCTGCTGCAAGGGCCGCCAGCATTCATTTTTTGGTGCCACGTTTCATGCGTGCAGGGAACCCTCTGCGCATGCGCGCAGAGCCAGGGACAGCGGAACCAAACCTGCCGGCGCTCAGCAGTGGTTTTTTCTGCCACCACCAGCATCCGGGGCAGCTCTGCGCCCGCTGCGCCGCACCACTCCTGCGCCAGTGGGGCCATGCTCATGGCAGCTGCTGGGCAAACGCTGGCAGCGGCACCCCCCAGCAGGAAGATGACCCTGGGCCACCGCTGCCTCCAGGAGGCAAACTGGCATGGGAAAGGGGCCGCAGGGCTGTTCCTGCCGCATGTCCTGGGGATGGAGCGAGGCACCCACGCCCATCCTGCCACTCTGTTTGCCTGTCTTGTTTTTATAAACATACAAAAGGCAAGGTTTAAAACACCGTCCTTTCTCTCACCCTCCCAAAAGCCCCTAAAAACCCCCAAAATCCCCTCCCCGTCCTCCCCAGAAGAGGGAAAAAATAACGGAGAAAGGGAAAACTGTTTTAACAGCTGAAACTATATTTCACCCCATAACACCCTTTTTGCACACTTCAAAGGATTTTGTGCACTTTTGTGGAACACCTGCACTGACCACAGATGCATCAGGATGCAGTACCTCCCATTTAACTTAGTCAAAATTCCTACATTTCTAAACAAGGGTTATACTCCTAGTGGTGCTGTCCAACAGGATATCATAAAACCTTGACATATTTTGAGGAGTCTCCATGTATATCTGACTCGTGGGTAACATTTTATGGGAAATAAGAAACATGTAGCACAGAAAAAATATATGAGAGTGTAAATGGCAAAGACAGGAGTGGTTGTTCTCCCTCCCACTAATGAGGAACTGAGATCAAAAGCAGAGAATTACTTGCTTTATGTGGGAACCCTGTGACTGAGCAGAGATCTGTGTTCTCTGTTGCCCAGTCCTGTGTAGGTTTAGCCTGGTCTTTACTTTTTAATGAATGTAAAGAGTTCTAACTAATCTGGATTATTTCAGACACTATTTTTTTTTATTCCCCATGATTTTTAGTTGTTTTTTCCCACAGTAGTTCTGGGTAAGCCAAATAAGAAAATTTTCTAATCCTCTTGGCATCTCCTCTGACATTTAACACATTTTTGACAAGACATACTTTTCGCTCCATATCTAAATTAACTTTTTACAGATTTCTTTAGAAATACAGCCAGGAAAACAACCAGAACAAAATGTCCTCATTGATAACCAAAGTTTCCATAGAAGATACATTCTCATTTATAGAACTTAATCTCAGTAAAATATGAAAATGAAACACTACTCAAGTTTTTAATGAATACTGCAGTGAAATGCCTGAAAATAGATTTCCACAGTAGTTCACAAGTTGAATGCAATTTGTGAGTTTCTTTTGGCTTATGTTATAATGTTGATGCTGAAATTTTGGAACTGGAAGCTATAAGAGTTGAAAATAAACTATTTTTTTGTGTGTGTGAAATAAGGTAAAAAGGCATGTGAAAAGGGTATATTTTCTTTGCTGTTCCACTTTTATGCTGACTTGTTGGCAGCCACAGTGTTGTGCTGTGCCAAATCACATGACAATTTTATAAGTAAGATGAGAAATGTCCCTTGGGAGGAAAAGAACTTAAAAAAAAATAGTAAAAACTGTTGGCAATTGAGGTTTTCTGAGTAAGCTCCCTTGCTTTCTACCATATCTGTAATTTGGATCAGCCACCAGGGTAGGGTGTACTTGAATAGCAGAAAAGTGCCAACAAGGCTCAAGGAGAAAGCTCTGCAATTTGCTGGCTCACCTCTGAGCTCTGGTGTGGATTATAGGATCAAAAGCCATTACAGTACAGGCTTTGTTTGCTGTTGTATGAGTGTAAACTAAGTTTACTGAGCAAAATGTTTGGTGGTTGGGTTTTCACACATGTAGTTGAAAAGACTCGTTCACATTTCTAGTGACATTTTCAGAGAGGTTGAATTTATTTGGAAATAGCTCCATATTTGTGGGTTTGTACGTTTAGCTCTTCACCAATACACTAGTGAATATGGGTAATTTAATCATAACTGCATCTTCCTGAGCAGAAGCTGGGCAAAAATGCAAACATTTCTATTTCCAATACTTTAGAATTTGATACAGTTTACTGGAAAAAGTTTCTGGTTAGAGTGATTCTCAAAGTCACTCAGTACTGTGCTGAATACGCTCATCTTTGAATTAGTGGTAGAAAACAGACCAGTGTGTAATACTTCAAAAGTTTAGTCTTAGAGTTCACTAGGTGTTAAATCTTTTTGAATGGTCCAGCTGCACTAAGAATTGTCTTCCCTGTTCCAAATTATGCCACATGCAGCACCTAATTGCACCTTCAAAATAGTAGCTGAGAATGAGGGGAGTGAAGATATCTATAGCTGTTTCAAATAATGAATGCATGTGTTGAGATAAAAGAAATAAGTCTTGAAAAAAAAAGCATCATGAAAAGATTGCAAAATAAAGTAATCAGAAGTTCTCAAAAACAAGTGGGGGTCAACTGAGAGTTTTTCTAATTGTTACAGCAACAGTGAAGCCTTCCGGATTTTGACTCTTGATATCAACCAGTAGCATATCTGTGAACTGATTAGAAAGAGAAATCAAATACAATTAATCAAATTATTTCAGTCCTTTAAAAATACATTGGTACTTCAGCATGAGAGAGATTTTCATGTGAAGAGTAGAGCTTTTATTGTGATGGTATTGTAAAAAGAAACTCTGCACCTATTTTCCTGAAAGTTATCATGTTCAAAAACATTACCCCTCTAATAACAATAGGTTCATTGATGCTTTTTATTCCCCCCAAAATGTTGTGTTGTTATAACATTCCTGACCAGCTGACAGAGAAGCATTTGTTCAGAGGATGACTTGAGGCAAAGCTCTGTAATCTTGCTAGTCATCCTAGAATGAAATTGTAAGCAACCACCTCTATTGGCACAGCTCAGAATCACAGGCTAGTAGCTGTGAATCACATAGGAAATATAGTCACTATTAGAACCAGGTAGTTAGATGATAGCCCTTTCTTTTCTGCTATGAAGCACATTTCTGATGAAGACAGGGTCAAATTTATTTTTCTTTAAATAAAAAAGTTCATTGCTTTTCAATTCACAGTAAATTTTTCACCCCATTATTTAAATAATTTTGATGCTTTCCAATTTCTCTACAGTTGAACTGCCTAAGAAGACAAACCACTATTATTCAACCAGGAAATTCAGAGCACAAAGTCTACTAACTTATAAGGCAGATGGATAATTAAGATTAATACCTCCAAGACATGATTTAGATCTTAGAGACTTTGAGTAATTTTTTTCCCTTTCTTAATTGACTCCAGAAGAAATTTAAGAGTACGCATGCCTGGTCTGAATGTACCAGTTCAAAAGAATTAAAGCTGAGCTGGATGAACACAGATCCACATACACAGACTGTGAAGCCTTTGAAATCTATGTGCTCTGTAACTGCAGGTGCCTCTTAGCTGAGTTTAGCTTAGCTGAAACAATTTTTATTTGTTTTCTGCAAACTGCGTGTCATGTGTGGAGTTTGATATTGTTCCCTGGGCACTGGCTACTGCTACAAAGTAACATAGCCTAAAATTTAAAAGTAATCAAACGTCATGTTTTCAGATATCTCAGTGTTAAAATTCTTCATGATTCATCAGTAATATGCTTCTGTCTGGGAACATATCTGAATAAATTAATTTGGTTTTGAACCACCACTGCAGACTGCACATGAAATATCTCTGGGCCTCTTCCTTCAGTTCTACGCCACAACTGGTTTAAATCAATGGAGCTACTTAAATAAGGACTTACTGCTGAGCCCAAAGATGTAATTTAGTAGAATTTGAGATCCTAGACCACCTAGACTTCTTCTAGAAAAGACCTTCCTTTATCTTTAGTTACAAGAGAGAGGCAACCATCTTCGATCTGCGTGATTTTTTTCCTAAAGAGGCATGCCCACGTAATGCAGATATCAGTTTTGGCCTAAGGATGGTAAGAAAGATAATTTTGTCTTCTTTTTTTCGCTAGAGGAAGGAGTTACTGATGAGAGAGTCCCAGAGAAACATGGGAACAAATAATCAAGCATGTTGTGTGTACGCATGTTGTGTGTACACATGTTGAAGACAAAAGCCTGTTATATAATAATTAACATAAATTGTTGAAATAGCTCAGTATTTCCTCAAATCAGAGTCCTTTGGCACAGAAGGGAAGGATTCTCTGGTTTTGTGTTGTTTCATGATTCTGGATCTCCACCTGGCTGGTACTTCTGTAGAAAAGAGCCTAGTAAGTAAAAGGGATCCCAAACTGAGCATGTATTCTTAATGTTTAACTTCTGTCAAAAATATTTTTAAAAAAGCAAACACTGTATCAGGATGTATAAACATGAGTATTATATGTAAAACAGCTGCTCTGCTGAATTCTGGCCTGAGCTGAAGCATTACTGCATCCAATTAGAGGCACCATATTTCTGGAAGTTTGTAGACCAAAAGAAGGGGAGAGCAAAGCAGAGAAACTTAGAATATGTGCCTTTAAAGAAAGAATTTGGGTGGTGGACTACAAGGAAGAGAAAACTGAGGAGTAGGTATGAGTCTTGAGATATCTAAAAGGCTGTTGCTAAGGTGAGATTTCAGGCATTATTTAGAATGTTGAACTTTAGATTGAGAAATAGCATGCTAAAATGCAACTGGGAAGGTTTAGGCTAGACATGAGAAAAGGTTTTCTATTAATAAGGATAATTACACAGTGGAAGAGATTTCTGAGGGTAGCTGAGAAATTTTAATTGCTAGAAGTTTTAAGAAAACATTAGACAAACCTGCCAGGAATGGTTTAGGTATAGTTGATTCCACCTTTCGCCTACCCTGTGATCATGACTGTTTATCCTGAGTGATTTGTAAGATACTGGTTTAAAGGTGATAAGGTCAAATGTGGCGGATATATTGATTTCCCACTGTCACTGTGTAAGCTGGTTGCTGGTTGAGGAAATGATGAGCTAAATTTACCACCAGTCAGAGGAGACAGTAAAAGAAGGCAGAGTGTGAGATGAGTGCTAGGGGTAATTTCCTTTTCCTCTCTTGACCTCCAGCTTGAACTTAGCTGATGGACTTGCCATCTGTACCTGCTTCTTAAAGGAGCATGCTTTCGCCCATGTACTGTAGGAAATGGCATTTCCAAGTTCAGAATTGATCAGTTCAAGTGGGAAAACAAGTAGGGTAAGAGAGCATTGTTAACTACTAAGAATGTAGCAGATAAATAGCTGCTACATCCAAATTTCAGTAAGACTGATCAGAGAGACCAAAAGTAGTAGTTCACTATCAAATCAATTTAAGTTACAACAGAAGGTTGTAACTTAACCATGTGAACCTTGGTGGGACAGGGAACAAGCTGAATTTGGGATCTGTAGTCAAAGAGAAGAAGTTAGTATCTTACCCTCCAGATTATGAGAGATTGTATCATATGTTCAAACCATATTTTTAAACTGTCCTCATTGCCTGAATATAAGAACCCTCCAGCAATGCATTAAGTGGTGTGATTTATATCTGCCAGAAGGTTTTGTTGTTTTCATCATTCCTTTTCCTGAGGGACATTGTATTGTTCAGGTTTAGGGGCTTTTTAGACGGTATAACTGATTAGAAAAATGTTCCCCAACACATGACTTTGATATTCATATTTCATTCCCAGGAAATCATTGGGATTTATCAGTTCAGCCATGTAAAGCTAGTGAATTTTCACTTGGCTAGTTTTGCTATTTTATTTTAGATGATTCCATGACTACATAGTCTATTTTAACTCCTAAAATCACAAATTTTGTGTTAGAAACATGTCACAAGCATTGGTATGTGTTAGCTAGTGTAGTATCTAAATGTAGAGAAAATCTCAGAAAGGCAAGAAAATAGTTTTCCTTTTTTAGAAACACTTTTTAAAAAAAATATATATATTTAAGCTAGAGCAGTTCTCCCCACTTATGTCAAATAAACGCTGTTGGTGCTCTGTAGCTTATAGGTTATCTCTTCACATGACAGATGAACACGTTCTGTTGAGCAATGCAAGCTGCATCAGCTGAAATCTTTTCATATGTGATCACAGAAGTTCAGGTATTTGTGGGCTTCGTGTCCTTTCTAGATGAAGGACTACAAAATTGAGTCCAGTCTTTCAAAATCATAGGTTTTTACTGACTTCACCTGGCATTGATCTCTTACTTAATAAAAACAAAATATTGGATTCTTTTAATTACTTTTTACAGTAACAGTTCCAGGAGGTCTTTCATATGAGCTCTAAATATTAAGTACCAGGCATTGGGGAAAGTAAAATTTTGCCACATTTCTATCAATGATCTCTTGATTAATAATTTCTGACATACTTTATTCCATCTCAAGATGTTTACAAATACTGCTTTTCTTCCATTATTCAAACTTCAGATTTGTTAAAAGCAAATTGAGTGAATTAGCTATGTTTAACTTATTTCTCTTTACTTCATACACATACTGCACATCTACCTAAAAAAGGTCTAAAGACCTTTTACTGTTCCTCAACTTTTCAGAATTCATATGCTTGTATTCTGATGCTCCTGCTGGTTTAAAGAAGAAATGCAACACTAATAAATAATAATAAATTGTCAGCCTCAATGGGTCTGTGACCTTCAATCAGTAGGAGGGTATATGCAACACTTTATTTCCCCTTCTTTAGGTCTGACTACTTCCCTTGCTGTTAGGCAGTGTCCTTGATTTATGGGTGGGCCACCAGCAGGAGACCTCACCTGCAAAAATAGTTCATACTGTGTTGTTTATTGTATTAAGTAGGCTCCATGCTGGCTGAGGGTTTTTACAAGGGAAAAGAGTTGCTGTCAGTCTTTCCATCATTTGAGCAAAGCTGGCTCCAAAGTTCTCTCAAATATCTACATGAAGTCTAAGAGCAAGAAGCCAGAGTGAGGTATTGGCCCTTCTTCAGTGTACTAGTCTAATCTGGCTTTTTTGACTGAAAGTTCATCAGAAGATGACAACAAGACTAATGAAAAACAGGAACAAAATGTAGAAAAAAAACCCTCACTCTTATTTTAGAACAAATATTTAATGCTACCCACATAATTGTATATATCTGATTTCCCATCATGTTGAATTATTACCTGCTGTGACATTTTTTGTGATTAAAACAAAAGTTTTTGATTTGTTGAAGGAAAAACATCCCACAAACTTAATTGTCCCTGTTCAAATACAGGACAGAAACATTAGTTACATAAACATGAGCTAGGCAGCAAGAGAAGCAGCCAGTAAGTCAGTAGGGCTACTACTTGTCTATTTTTCTGTCTTCGTGAGATTTTTCTAAGAAAATATTCCATGTTTCACTAATGCAACATTAAAGCAAAGAAAGGAAGTAGACACTGGAAATATCTATTGATTTTGCATATATTTATATTGTAACATTCTCTACTATGACTTCAAAATCAGAATTTCAGAATTCTGGTTTTCACATTCTGTAATAGGACTCCATATAAAGACTGTTCACTATGTCTCTCTCCAAAATTAGTAAAAGTTCCAAAGGTTGTCCACACTTTTGGAGGGATTCTTGCTATTAATGGAAAATAGATCAAAGAATCATGGAATTATTTATGTTGGAAAAGATCTCTAGGATCCTCAATCTATCAACCATAATCATGTACAGCCCAGAAACATCCCTTTTCCACTCTACTCCTCTGTAGCTGCTTTGTGCTTCTGTGGTGAGATGACATTGGGTGGCAGTTGTCTGGCTTGGTCAGTTTTGCTGTATCACCAAGGCTGGACTATTACAATAGTTTCCATACACAACTGAGTAGTTCTTTTTGAACATCAACTCAAGTGCAGCTAAGTTGTGGTGTTATGATGGCCTATTTTGTTGTTATTCTCTATTCATTTTCTTTGCAAGTCTCCAGATGTTTCCAAGCTATTGAAAAACCTTGCTGCCGCATTTCTAGTGCTGTGTTTGGTTCCATTTAATTGAATCAAAAATTATTGTAAACTTTTTTTTTTTTTTTAGCTTCTATGGGCATTCCAGGTTTTTGATAATGTAATTACAGTTCAAGTGAACACGTGGCATCCAAAGAGAAAATAATTTCTTCCTGGCACATCAAAAATTTTGGTTGGGTTGGGAAGCGTTCTAAGACATCGTGCATGAAATCATTCTGCTTATCTCATTAAAGTAGGATAAACTGACATATCAAACATGCGAGTAGACAGCATTTCTGAAGTTAAAAGCACAGGTTAGAACCACAAACCCTAAAAATTAACAAGCTATTATTACATATGTATTTTGTAGGAAATGAGTAATGATATCCTATTTTGCTGAGTTATACTGTTTTTGCATACCTCCTTATGGTCTTTCATTTGCTAAAATACTTACTTGTCTTTTACCTCAAGAATTTTTTGTGGTTCTTTGGAAAAAGATCTAGCGACATAGAAGCAGAACATTATCTATCTATCTATCTATCTATCTATCTATCTATCTATCATCCATTGATTTACAAATCTTCTACTTACCTATCTACCTACCTACCTACCTGCCACTTTGCTGAGAAACTCATATTCACTACCTTATACAAAAATTCTGTATGCATGAAGGAATGGTTTTGAAAATGCAATTTTAAAATCTATTTTTTTTTCAAAATGAAAGAAATAAAGTAAAAAATACCACATTTTATTTCTTTATCTATTCCTCTTTTTTTTGCATGAATAGAAAATGAAACCTCCATAAAGTGATGCGTCCTCAGTGTCAAATGAGTTCTCCCATGTTAAATTTGTGAGATATTTTTATAGATTAATTCAGAACAGTAATTTTCTTTTTTTTTCCTTTTTTTTCTGGGAGCATCTTGATGAAAGAATTTGTCTGAATCCACCTTTCTTCAGTATGAAAAATGAAGCTGGCTGATGTTAATTAGCCTTCTCTTTAATTTCTTTTCTCTCACCTTTTAAAAGTGGTCAATAGAATACACAGATGATCAGATCACTTTTTCAGAAATATTTATTATCCTAAGTAGAAATTGTTCACGTGCAAATTATTAAGATACAGTTTTCTCTATTCCCAAACAAGTTTAAATAGTAGTAAATTATGAATACAATTCTGCTAGTTTATGTCCCTACACCGATGCAAGGACAAATAGCAATTGTCTGTGATAAAATCTGTGGAACACAAATTAAACATAAAGTGAAATAAGTCCGCTTTCTGTGTTAGCCTGGGTGAATAAACCTACGTGTTGCACAGACTTCAGTTGCAAGAGCTCGACTCAAAATGAAAGCTCGTTGTTTGTCAATAAATGCCAAGGGATTTTCCATTTCACAGAATTTCCTTGCAGCTTGGCTTGCTCTGCTCAGCCTAGGAGAAACTGGTGGAGACACCTGGGGAGCTCTAGTGTTGCCTGGTGCAGCATGGCTACAGCTCTCATTTTTCCAAGTAGTTTATTTGAATACACACAGTCAAAATATCCAAAGAATTTGATAATCATTAGAAAGAGTGGACTTTGCTTGTCAGGATTGTGGTAATGTGTATTAAAATTTTGACTCTTTCCAGATTGGGTTAAAGTCTTTAACAGGTCTCTATGATATACGTTTATTGGACTGTATGTATGGTTTAAACCGCAACTCAGTTTCAAAGTCTGATGCATCTGCCCATCTCTGTTGATGAATAAAAGAAATAAACAAAAATGAATATTCATGGAGATGGCAAAGTCACTTTCTCTCAAATGACATCAAATGGCATTTAATTCCTTGATCACTACCTTCTTCTGACCTGTCTTGCAGAGATTTCAGTCTTTTCTTCTGCCACTTCTCCTCTCAGGTCCAAATAATCCATGCTGACTTTAGCATGTAAAATTATTTTCCTTGTCCTTTCTGTTGAGGAGACCATGCCTGTCTGACAAACTTTATAAAGATTTCCGTAGTATACAGTCCAACCTTTCTATATCCTTCTTCAAAGTTATCCAATGTTAGATTTAAATGCATCTATTTACCAGCCTTTCTATTATTGAAGATCAATTTATCCAATTCTGCTCTTGATCATCTCCATGGCTAATAACTTGGCATTGTCACACATGTTTTTCTCCTTAAATAAAACCTCAAATCTGCTGACCTGCTTTCATTCAAATCCCTTTCTGATCATCTCTATTGGATGTTAGAAATAATCAACTAGGGATGACAGACATGCAGAATTGTAGTTGTGGATTGTCCATTTCCCTTGGAAAGCAAACACCCTCATATATCCTCTTCCTTTCTTTTCTTGAACCTGTAGATTTTACTGACATTGAGTAAAATGGGCTCACAATGTCTATTTTGAATTTGATTTATATGATATAAACAACAAAAAAACATCCTCATCAACAATATAAGTAATCCTAAAGTTTTTGCCTGCTGACTGCTTATATGTCAGTTTGTATATGTGTTTTTCACTGTTAAAATGCAAGATATTTTCCTCCCAGTCATAGTTCTTGATCTTCATCCAATGCCTATGCACACTGACAAGGAAAACTAATAAGATGGCATTGCCATAATTAAACTTGACAGTCAAAATCCCTGTACTTGGCTTATTATGAACACCAGCGAGAGCAAGTGTCTACTTGGGTAACTTCAAGAGCAATATTTAAAAAGAGAAGGAACACTAAGCAATCTGCTTAGCAATTAACACTTCATTTTCATCACCTCTGAAACTCAGTGGTTTTAAGTTTTTGTAAATTTGATTGAAGATGTCTTCCTTTATGTTTGTGATTAGTGTTGAATAGTCAGTTTTATAAGAATGTCTAGTGGACTACTTTTTATTAATTGTTAAAGATACTTGATGCTTTTGAACCATGTATGCCAAAGTGTTTTAGAAAAGAAGTTAATATCATTACCCCCATTGAAAAGCATTTTCTTTCGGCTGTCTTTCCTCCAGACCCTCCGAAGAATATTTGGCTCATAATGTTTAATATTTTACATAATATTTTGCTTATTTTCCTCTTGGCACTGAAACAACAGTCAAGTAGGAAATCTGGAATACGTTCCACATTTTTCCCTTCTGCCTGTGATCAGTAAGATGGAAGAGATGAAAGGGATTGTGATTTGAAGGCTTCCTTTCTGTATTTTTTTTTAATCCTGAAAATAGTTCTGGATTTTTTTTGTTCGTTCTATTTTATGGTATTAGGTATAACTAAAACTAATAAAAAAATGACATCTGTCTTCCAAAAAATTGACCACTCTTAGTGATTTAAAAAAAATTGATACTGAGTCACAGGAAAAAGCAGAATAAATATTTTTCTAGAAGTGTAATATTCATGATATTTTTGACAGTGTATAAATGTTAGCTGCATATACTATGAGCCATAATATTACATGTGTATCTTAGGAGACCAGTGTACAGAGCCAGATTCTGTTTCTTATTCCTTCTATTCAGATTTTATATATTATTGTGGCCCATTAAATAAATCAAAACAAACTGAACACTTTGACTGCATATATTATCAAATATCAACAAATATCAACAAAAAATGGCACAGACTAGAAGAATTATAATTTTAAGTCTCATGTTGCATAGTTGTAGCTATATGACAAACTGTGATCAGGCATGTGCATGTAACTCATGTAAATGATCAAATTTACAGAGACCTTATTAAGTAAACACATTACATATATAATAAATTACATGGAAGTGGTTTGGAAATTACATTTTTACTTCAAGCAAAAATGCTTGCTTCAGAAATTTAAAATACTCCAGAAATCAAATACATTATGTACAAAAATATCAAAATGTGACCAGCACCTGGAGAAGAAAGACTAAATGCAGAACACATTTAGAACAAGATAAATAAATTTTATTACCTTTTTTATTTTTCACAGTGTATGATATTGAATTTTTGTTTTCCATATTTTCCTTATTTTCATATGAAATAAAACAGGAAAACGCAGTTCTATGTTTTTTCACTATCTTACAAGTGAAATGACAAGAACTCCATTAAAATCACCCGTCTTTAGAAGAACCATTTTCCCAAAATTGCTCAGAGATAACACCATGTGTATCTGCAGCCCGCCTGGCAATGTGCCATCTCCAGCACAGTGTTGTGCAAAGGTCTGCATTGGTATTTGTCAGTCACTTCTTGGTGATTTATAACTGAGCTGAAGTCTTTCCTCCCCCTCTCCCCCATTCCCACTACTTCAGGAATTTGTGATGAATAGGATGGAAAATCCACAGCATGCGTATTAGTTAACAGGAGGCTGCGACTACAGTTTAAATCTGGAGAGAAATTGAGAGGCCTCCAAGGAATTAAAAAGGTTTTAATTCATTTAAACTGACCAGTCCCGCTTTAACTATTCTACAACTATGAGGCTTTGTTATCTAGGATATCTATTACATTCTACTAAGCATGAGAAAATATACATATTTTTCTTCTTTACAGCAAAAATGATTAGCCTCCTTGTTTACCCACACGTCAGGCCTTTTAAGTTACAAAACCTACATTTACATAATTCAGCTGAGGTTTGAAAGCAGAAATATCTATCAAAAAACCTTAAAAAATTGTTAGGAAGGTATTGTTTAATATCCTGACCCTGTCTGACCAGAAAGCCAAAATTATGTAGAGCAAGTCCTGTAACACTGAATTTAGTCTCATACTCAGCACTTCACCTCAAGCCAAAGACATAATCAGTGGAAGGCTGGCTGCATGTCTCTGAACTGTGGAGCAGGTGAATTCATGGTGTGGAATGTCCACTTTGTTGCTCACCTGTTTAGCTCCAAGAAGGTGGTTGTGTATATTGTGGCTCCTTTCCAGGGAAGAGGGAGAGATGTTGCATTTCTAGGTCTCCCTCTCAGCAAGAGGAAAAGCATTTGGAACAAGAGCCAAGACATTCTTCTGACCCATTGAGACCATATCAAGATACTGAGAAAAAATATAGCTTGCTGAACGTACAACAGTATGTCTTTCGTTATAGCTTATAAATTTAATCTAGAAAGAAGTTAATAAAATCCATACACACGTGTCTGAAGGTTTGAAAGGCTTTCTAGGCCTTATATATGTTGTGACACAAAAGTAAAGTTTCACAAAGACAACAGACACAAAACACAAACCACAAACAAACAAACTGAAGACTAGCACCAACTACTCTTTCAGGGCTGTTTTTTTACAGCCTTGTGTGTGAATAACAATCAGGCTGTTTACAGTCTTTCAGCAGCCTATTCTCAAATATCTCAGAATAGAATTCAGACAATGATTATGGGAAACCTTATGATGAAGTATGCAAAACTCAGAAAGTACAGTCCTGCATATATTTGACTGAGTGAATTTTAAACCCTTTCCATGGTTTAAAGAAATATATTTTTAAGGGTATTTCCAGCTTTTGGCAAGCCCAATTAATGCCTCAGCTCTGGAAGATGAAGTCATTTGTTCTGTTATCATAACTGTAGTGTCACAGAGGACTGTTTCTCTGCTTTCAAGAGCAAGATCTGACTACAAATATCAAACAAAATCAATGCAGGATGTCAGAATTCTGGGATTCTGCATCAGTGATGGATAGCTCCTGGCTGCTGGTATTCACAAGTGCATTTCTTCTTCAGGCTTGGTTGTTTTAGTTCTGTATTTCCAAATGCTATGGGGTATTGTATATCCATTTGCAGCTTGCAGCAAGTCAAATAAATAGCTTGCATTGGAGTTTGACCAAGTTGCTTTATTATCCTACAGTGAGGAAAAGAGCTTTCAAGCTAGCTAATTAATCTAGCTAATGTTTGTCTAAAGTACTTCTTACATTTAGTATTTCTCTTGAACTGGCAGTTGACCATCTTCCTTAAATTTATCTTTGTACCCTAAAAAAAAAAGGAAATAAAAAAAGAGATGACTTATCTTCATTATGTCTAAGAAATTTAAATATTATTATTTGTTAAGTATCAAAAAAGGTGAAGACCTATGAACAGCCCTAGTGCCAGAGCAGTTGCTGCTGGACATAGAATATTTATATCACTTCAGAGTATAATTCTGTCTCCACATTTCATCATTGTGCTGAACGTCACAAAGCTATTCATGCAAACTTTTCCAACAGCATAATGTAAGTCTACAGGAACCTCTTCTCACTGTGAATACAGGGAAATGCTGTGGCAGTACTTCGACTGCAATTTCTTCACTAATGGTATTCAGTCTCCAGTATGTGCTAAGCAACATAATAACTCATGGGCCAGTGTCACCATCCCACTTACAATTCATTGCCACTTGTTTTAGTCCTCTCTCCCTCGAGGGCAAAGAGGCCCTGCAGAGACCCAGTCAAATTAGAGGACTGGGCAATCACCAATTGTATGAACTTTAGCAAAGATGGATTCTGCACCTGGGACTGAATGTATATGCTGGGGAACAGGACATGGGATCCTGGTCAATTGCAAGTTGAATATGAGCCAGCAGTGCCCTGGCAGACAGCAGGGCCAACTGTGTCCTGGGGGGCATCAGACAAAGTATTGCCAGTCAGTCAAGGGAGGGATTGTCCCAGTCTGCTCTGCTCTGGTGCAGCCTCAGCTTGGATATCGTGTGCTGTTTTGGGCACCACAATGTAAGAAAGATATTAAGCTATCGGAGAGCATCCAAAGGAGAACAAGGAAGAAGGTGAAGAGCCTTGAGGGGAAGTCGTATGAGGGGTGGCTGAGGTCACTTGGTCTGTTCAGCCTGGAGAAGAGGAGACTGAGGGGAGACCTCATTGCTGTCTACAACTTCCTCATGAGGGGAAGAAGTGGGGCAGGTATGGGTCTCTCTGGTGACCAGAGAGCTGTACCAGGGTAGGTTTAGGTTTAATATTAGGAAAAGGTTCTTCATCCAGAGAACCTTGGGTGGTTGGGCCTTTGAATGGACTCCCGGGGAAGTGGTCACAGCACAAAGCCTGACAGAGTTCAAGAAGTGTTTGGATAATGCATCAGGAACATGGTGTGACTCTTGGGGATGGTCCTACGAAATGTCATGAGTCAGACTTCTATGCTCATTGTGGGTCCCTTCCAACTCAACATATTCTATGATTCTATGATACTGTGTTTTAGCACTGATATTTATAGAAAACTTACATAATAGTGAGATGGGTTTTCCCCTACAGCTTTACATGTGCAGAGAGCATAGTATAACGGGCAATCTAAACCAACAAAATTAATATAAAACTGAGAGAACAGGAAATCCTTTGACCACTTGCTAGGAATGCAATGTCAAAAAACAGTTATCCAGTATCATCTGTTAAAAAAAATATAGTATCAGTGTTAGAGTTGGATGAAAGGTATAAAAATGTTTAAGAATAGCAGTTAGTCTTTAAATGATTTAGTTTTACTTGTTTTGTCTTGTTGAACACTATTGTAAATGATCCTGTCAAGTCGGTGGAAAGAAATGTTTCTAAACCAGTTAACTGCTTGCTTCAACCAATAGACTAAGTACTCTGTTGTATTTCTGAAAATGGACATCATAAGTAAACTCTAAATTACATATGGATATTATGTTGCTAAGTAATTGTCAAATTATGTGAATCCAGCTGCAATTTGGACACTAGAAATGTCACAGTAACAACTGTTTCATAGCAAAAGTTTGTAAGGGTCACCACATTACAGCACTTCTGTGACTAATAATCACTCTTAGCTGGAGAGAAATTCCATTAAATCAGTGGTAAAATCATTGTAATAGAAAACATGTATTTTCATTTGAATCAGTGTGAACATGATTAGGAGGCTCAAGTCAGTATTAGTTTATACTTACTTGCATGTCAAATCAGAGCATTACATAATTACTTTCTTATGCTCTTTTGTGCATGTTTGCCTACACAGATAGTAAATTTTCTGTGCCTTTCCTTACAATAAATTCAACCTTGTATTAAGTTCTCTGGGTAACAAAAATAGATTAGATTTGCATCTATTCCCTCTACAAAGCAACACAAAAATGTCTAAAAATGTTGACTTACTGAACATCAGAACTGGAAATTTCTATCAGAATTTTTATGTGAACTTGTTTATTTGTAATATAATTTTTACTGAAAAATGTGGCTTTTATAGCAACAGTTCTTTTTCATTGAAAAAATAAATTATGTAATTAGAATAACAGATGGGCTGAGGTTGGAAGGTCCCTATGGAGATCTCAAGTCCAAAGCAAAGCTGCATTACAGCAAGTTGCCCTGACCTGCGTCCAGTCAGGTTTTGAATATCTCCAAGGATGAAGACTCTACAACCTCTCTGGGCAACCTGTGACAGTTCTTGGTCACTGCCGTTGTAGAAAAGCTTATTCATGTTTACATGTAATTTCAGCTTGCTCTCATAGCCTCTTCCCATAACACTGGGCCACACTGGGAGGAGCCTGTCTCTGTCTTTCTTATCTCCCACCTCCAGTCAGTTATTTGCACACATTGATCAGATCCCTCTAAGACTTCTATTCTCCAGGCTGAACAACCCCATCTCTCTCAGTCTCTTCTCATATGACATACGATCCATTTCTTCATCATCTTTGTTCACCTCCACCAAGTTTATGGCTGTCTTGTACCAAGCCCACAACTAGATCCCTTGGTCCTCTGCAGAGCTGTTTTCTATTTGGTTAGTCACCGGTGTTCACTAGAGCACTGTGAGAAACAAGATGTTTTCTTTGACTATTCAATAAATGCTATTCTGAGATGAAGCCTGTAAAGAAGGGAGGAGTGGGGAAGTTGTTATTTGCAATATGACTTTACTTCTCATTATCCTACTCTGATTTGATTGGTAATAAATTTAATTAATTTACCCAAGTTGAGTCTGCTTTGGCTGTGATCATAGCTGGCAAGTAATCTCTTCTTGTCTCTTATGTTGACCCATGAATCAATCTCTTTTTAGACTCTCTCTTCTGTCCTGCTGCAGAAGGGACTGAGAGAGTGGCTTGGTGCACACCTGGCATCCAGACAGGTTCAACCCACCACATTTTGTTCCTCACAGTAAATTCAGATCATGGGTTTTAGCTTGACTGCAGTACTGCCAACTCTTGAGATGAAGAAAACAGTCATTTGCTGAACAGTGGCTGAGTAAAACAAATACTGTAGTATAAGCTATAGACTTTTTATATCAGATTTTTAGCCTGATATTCTCTGTGGTGGTTGTCAAAAGCATAGCTGAAAGCACATGCTTTCTCAGATGAAAATGTTTTGAGAGGTTATATAAAGTCCAATCACTGGACCCAGGAACCTATTCTCCTTTTTGGCAGAAAAAGAAGAATTTTCCAATTAGTTCGAAGTAGGAACACAAAGACAACGTCTTTGAAAAGCAGTAAGAATAATGTATCATAAAAAAAGTAAATCCTAAACAAGAAACCATGGAAGAAAGTAAGAGCTCACAGAAGAGAGCTGGAAAGTGATAGAACACATATCACATCACAAACTGGTGAGAAATTACAATAACATTTATTGTGGGAGAAGTTAATAAGGCTGACTTGATTATTAGTCTTTCTTTGACTCAAATGAGAACTATGTGCAGACAAAGGAAGCACAATCAAGCTGATTTAAGACACCTTAAGAACCTTCATACTGAAATATGACACAGGTCTTAACATGCTCATGTTCTGGAAGAGCAGCTCCCCAGGTCTGGGGCCAACAATTTTTGCAGTGTGTCTTGCCCCAGGGATATTATGTAAGGCGCTGAGGCAGGAGACACTGGCACTAAGGAAGAATCTTTCTCAGGTAAGGAGCTTTGGCTCATGTCTGGGCAGTCATCTGCTTGTTGAATTTTGAATTACATCTGGTAGCAGATGTTCACCGAAATCTTCAAAAAAGTGTTTGTCCAAATCTTACTGAGTTTTCCGTGAAAAGATCTTCTGAACTTAGCTTCCTGCCTAAAAATATCCAGTCCCAATTTAACTCATTCCAGTCTTTTCATTGGAACCATATATATTTTTTCTCTGTAGTTTCCCATGTATCCTGCAATCCATGATCATTTTTAGCCCCTTTATTTATGAATCCATCACCTTGTCCTCATTCAAAAGCCTGCTAAAGCTTTTGAATGTGCTTCTTATTAAATGCACAGAAGTGACTTTAAGACTGAGAAAAGAAAATCCTCAAACCCATCATTTCTAACCTTAGCATTTTCTACTGGGTCCAATGCCCTGCTTTTTTTGCTGAGTGTTGTGGTTCTGAAACCCAGGATTGTGAGAGCTGTATGTTGTATCTTTTGGTTTCCTCATCTGTTTTTCTTTTTCTTTCTTTTTCACTCTTCGGGGTCGGAATCCTGCTGGGCTGGGCGCTGCTGCTGCCTTCCCTGGGACCACTTGGGATGCCAGGGTGAGACAGCTGAGGGGCCTGTTGGCCCACCCCTGGCCACGGCCAGCCCACTGGTGCTGCTGGGATCGGGGTGCACCAAGTTTGGCGGGTCCAGGCTGGTGCAGCTGCAGCACTGTGACGTGTTTTGAGTTGCCGGGCAGCTTGGCCGGGACATGCTCAGCGATGTCTCGAACTGCACCACCTGTGACTTTCTGGGATGACAACTCAGGACCTGGGAGTCCCTGACAAACCTTCAGCTGCTGCATCCGTGACAGGAGCCCCATGCACCGGTGGGGGGTGGGGAGGGAAGCCCAGGGGACACACATGGAAGACATGGGAACATTTTGATGCCATAGCCAGCAGAAAAGGGGTGGAATGGCTTTTGATTGGAGGGGGGAGATGATGGCGTGGTTTTGAAAAGGGGATGAGAGTTCTTTTTTTTTTTCTTCAGTTTGAGATGGCCGGCTGGGAGGACAGAATTGCTACATGGACACGTTGGGGTTTTTTTTTTTTCCTTTTTCTATTTTCCTCCCAATAGCGGTGTTGCGTTTCTTTTCCTTTTTTTGGGAGAAGGGGGGAAGGGTAGCTGAGGCTGTTTTTTTCATCCTTGTTCGGGTTTTCTGTTGTTGTATTTTTCCCAGCGGAGGGGAGGGAATGGGCACTCTTTTGTTCCCCCCGCCTCCTCTTCCCTTCCTGTTTTAAATTTTAATAAATTCTGTCGCATATAATTCTCTAACGAGTTCTCCTCCAGATTCTGGTAATTAAGTTTTGTCTGCCGTTCTAAACTGGTACACTGAGTCAGAGATTAGAACAGCTTTGTTGGGGTTTTGTATTAGGTAAGAACAGTGTTAGCATTAAAAAACTTGGAAGAAATAATTTGAAGACCTTACTTTTACACCTGTCCATCTTCTATATTGTATAATGTTGACAGCCTCCTTTCTCTTCAACAATGGTTTCCTGTAGTTTGTACGTGGTTTGGATTTTTTTTCACTGTTACAAAATGGTTTTCCACTTCTCACTTCTTGCTGAGCCTTAGTGTGTTTTCTTTAATACAAATCAAATCTACGTGCTGCATTTTTCAACACAATTAAAGACTAGATCCTGATAGAAAAATAGCATTAGAATGAATTAATTGTTGGTACTAATTCGATACCAGATATAAAGAATATGTTTTAAATTAAGTGTTCCTCTGGCGAAAATGCTGTGTTATAAAAATGACAACTCAGCATGCATATGAATACTGCATTATAACTCCAATGTCATGTTTGCATAGTTTACTGTTTTATGAAATGTATTGCTGTGCTTTGCCCTACTGGAATTGAATTAAATTATGAAACTCAAGCTGGCACAGAAATAATGGTCTGAGAATGTATACAATATTAGATTCTTCCCACTCCTCCGAATAACAAATAAAACAAACTGTCATCTGGTTTGACTTTTTGGAGGAAGCGGGGCAGTATAGAAAAGTCAGGAGGGGTGCTTTCAGACTTTCTAATACTTGCATTGCAAGATCATGTAAAATTCTGAAATAAATTTTGCATGGCTGGAGGAACATTCAGAGGAAAGTGTTTCAAACATAACAAACAAGATCTTTCCTCTATGTGACAGTATAATTCGGGACAAAAAATGTTGGAAATTTATCTCTCCTTCAAAACTGAGACAGATCTTAAGATCAGTAAAGCCCCATGAGACTTTTCACAGCTGCATGGCTTTAAGTTAGGGTGCCCCAGCTATTTCAAATGAGGAAGGTTTCTGCCTACCTGCTGCATTCTCTCATTTCTCCTAACATGTTCTATTTTTCCTTTTATTATCCTCTGCACATGAAATGCCTCTTGAACTTCTCAACATAGTTTTTTTTTATTCTTGCTCTGATTTAGGCAAGGGAAAACCGTCTAGTTGAAAACTGATTGATTCATGTGTGACTATGTGATATTTAGCTAAGGTATTTATAGTGGGTGAAGCATTTTACTCACCTGACTAAGCTTTTGGAACCTCATTGTTTTGAAATTGCTTGGAAATTATGAAATTAGGGTGCTTAATATGCATACATGTTTTTTTCTATTTTGTCCTAGAAAAAGTAGTTACAATTTTCTTAAATGCATTTAGGCTATGTTTTAAGTTATATAAAGGATAACCAAGGTTTCCTGTCAGATTTAATTCCCTAGAAAATCTGTATGGCTTGCCAGAAATATTTATGTTGTTTCTAAATAAAACATTTCTTTTCATTATTGTTCATTTTGTGGTTGACTAAGTTGAATTTAATCTACCAATCATCTGTGCAGGAAATATATTAAAACATGTAAAAGATAAAGCTGTTACAGAGATGTCTCTCCTTGTTTTTGCCAATTAAACACAGCATATTTGAACAAATTGATTCCTTTTTCTTGGGGAAAAAACCCTGAAAGAATCACATAGAGAAGAAATGTCCTTAGCATTTCTTTATAAGGTTATCTTGTATTTTCATCATCAGAACGAATGCCTACAGACGTTGATGAACAACCCACAGATTGCTCCTCAGCTGTCCCAGGAAAAGTTGTGTGCCCTCTCTTTCATTTGAAAATCTCCATCTCTAGTCCACACCCCATCCCATCAACAACTGTGAGAGTACTAGTAAAAAAAGACAGTATCTAAAATGTACCAGCTGACTTACAGAAAAAAACATATTTGTAGCATTCTTAGTCTAATCTAGCACATTTAAAGCAAGCCTACAGAATGAGGAAAGCAAAAAAGGATAAAGGAAAGCAACAACAATAAGATTAAAATCCTTAGTCACTGTTTGTTTTCTTAAAGTTGCAGAAGAAGCAGAAAACAAAGGAAGGCTGGAGTGGGCAAGTACCAATAGAGTTAGTGAAGAGAAACTAGAGAGTGTAAATCTTACAGCAGAAGGGGATGGTAAGATAGCTGTAACAGATGGGACTTACACTGCCAGGCTGTAACTATGTCAAAGTTCATCATCCAGTCCAAAGTAGTTATCTGGTAGAGGATAGTAGTTAACCTGTGGAGGTTGCTAGGAGGCCTTACATGACCCTAGCTGAAGTGAATGCATAAAGTATTGTCGTGGGGTGAAAGCGAA
>VYZS01013126.1:0-12567 GCA_013400695.1 Neodrepanis coruscans | reverse complement strand
AGGATGCCATCCAGGGGGACCTGAACAGGCTCAGGAAGTGGACTCGTTGGAATCCACAAAAGTGTGGGCAGCAGGTCAGGGGTGGTGATTCTGCCTCTCTAAACTCCTCTGGCAAGACTCCACTTGGAGTGCTGCATCCAGCTCTGGAGTCCCCAGCACAAGAAGGCCATTAACCTGTTGGAGTGAGTCCAAAGGAGGGCTACCAAGTAAGTTAGAGCAGTGGAGCAATTTTCCTGTAAGGAAAAGCTGAGAGAACGGGGTTTTTCAGCCTGGAAAACAAAAGGCTTTGGGGTTACCTACTTGTGGCCTTCCAGTACCTGAAGGAAGCCTACAAGAGAGGGACATTTTACAAGAGGGTGTAGGGTAAATTACAAGGGTAAATGGCTTCAAACCGAAAGACAGTACATTTAGATTAGATATTATAAAAAATTTACTGTGAGGGTGGTAAGAGACTACAAGAGATTGACCAGAAAAGCTGTGGATGCTCCATCCCTGGAAGTGTTTAAGGCAAGATTGGATGGAGTTCTGGNGAGAAAAGCTGTAAAGAGGCCCTACCAAGTCAGGAAATTCCCTAGGAAGTTCTAGGAATGCTGGAATAGTAGAATGGCTGTTTTCTTCGCAGGAAGAATATTAACTTTATTATTAACTTTATTATTAACAACAAGTTTATTAACTTTATGTACAGGGGGATCCTTCAACTATGTACTAATCAAAATCAAATCTGTTCATCTATGTTTTGTGAAATTTCTCTGACCTTCACAATGCTTCTACTTCCAGAATCTAGAATCCACATCTCCTAAAGACTCTGTTCTCTTTTATCCCCTTCCATTCCTCCCGTTTCACAAGATATCTTTCATCTCCTCTTTGCAAGTATACCCTTTCCAAAACAACCTTATCTTCTACAGGAACAAATTTGCAGACTTTCAACACCATAGTTCACACGTCTGTGTTCTCTTCCATATCAAAAACTCTGAATGATAGACCACCTTTTCTCAATTAGAAGTTTAATAAAACATGCCCATGGGTTTTGTTGATATTCAGGCAGTGCTACAGTGAATGAGTTATTCAAAACAGAGGAGCCTAAAACTTCTGGCAAAACAATAAAGTTCTTTGAGTTTATCCAGTTTCCGTGCTTGGTGAAAATCTAACTGTAAATAAAAATTTTATTTGTAACTTTCACAAAAATATAATGATAGCTTTGCTAGGGCAGTTTTCTACATGTTATATCTAAAAATGCATAAAAAGGCAAGTTCCATTTCCAATCAGTTTGCTTTTCCATAAGCTGAGAAAAAAACGTGTTTTTCTTTTCAAAACGTTAGACTAGAGAGATAAATCCTCTCTTCTCCCCCAGGATTATCTTGAGGTAATCCTGAAATTTCTTATTTTTCTGAGAGATATTAATGAGATATTAATCTTACCAGTGGAAGAAAATACCAGCATTAACCTAAGTCCAACAAGGAGATTTTGCACCGGATTATAATGGGAATTCAAAAAAAAAAAAAGATATCTGCTTTTCATATATGATTTCAGCTCTACAGGGAGAAGAAAACACTGATCTGCAACACCTTTACCTCCACTTTCTGTGAAAACACATACAGAGAAAGAGAGATTAGAAGTGGCTTGGAGTTAATTTTTTGACTAGGTCTAAAACTAAAGAGATAATTCAGAAAAATAGTGCCAAGTGCAAAGCAGGAGAGCAGATATTCATTATGGAGATAAAATCATACTTTAGGACAGACAACTTCTTTTTCATCTTCCATGGTTTGTTTCGTAATGTGGCGATTAGTTTCTTTTTTTCTTCTACCTCTTCTTTCAGCTTTGCCAGTTCTTCCTCTGTAATTGGTTCCTCCTCAGAGTCAGAATTGGAGCTTCAATCAAAAGAAGGAAAAAAAACCACCAAAACTCAGATAGGACAGAAGTTTTCAGAATAAAACATAGTAGTTAACTAGGTAAATATCTTCACACTCACACAGAAGAGGGGACACACTTCACTTACACTTGTTAATTTCAGTATGAAAGTGGAAGCCTCCACAATAAGTGCAGAGCTGCAGGTGAACCAGCAGTATACCTTCAACATTCCATGCAGAGTGGGCAGAGCTCTTGGGGAAGCATCTGACAGCCACTGATTTTTCCTTCAAGTGTAACCAGCCTCCTAAGGGTCCAACCAAACTCACAATGTTCAAATGAGGACACTATAACTACAGCCATAAGGTTTTAGGCATTCTCATAGAGAAGGGAAATAAACTAGAAGTATATACAAATTGGATCAAAAATTAATATAACAGCGTATCTCACTATATTTTTTTCTTTCCTTTTACCCCCACTGTGCTCTGCAGTGATGTCCCCAGGTAACGAATGCTGAATATGAGAGATGGGATTTTTTCCCCCTCTCCATTGACACAAGCATGCCCACCTCCATTTGCTCCATTATATACCATTACCAAGGGTTGCTTCCTTCCAAAAGTTCAAGACAGGACAAGGAGCAAGAGCATGCTAGGATGGCAGAGAAATAAAAACTATTTTCTGAAGTGCTCGATGTCAGTGTGGTCTTCCAAAGATCCCTGGTTGCATTAGATGGTTTGGAAAGTTGGTCAGTGATATTTAAGAGGGAGTGAGTGAAAGACAGACTGGAATATCCCATCTCAGTCCTTGGTTCTGAGTTTTTGAAGTTTTGGCACTGATCTTTCATAAAAAACTGGCTCAAACCAGACTGGGAAACAAGAATATGAGAAGCATAAGGAATTTATTTGTATACTGGAAATAAAATTAGACTTGGGCTTTTTTTGGGCAGGTTATCAGCTTGGGGTTTGGAAAATTTAAGTTTTTGTGAATAGAAAAAGTAGCAGAGATCTCTCCTGTTATCACTTCTTTCTGTCATTTTCTTCTCTCCTCTGTCATTTTTACTCTTTTTCTCTAAAGCACAGCTCATAAATTTAGGATCTTTAACTGTAATAAGAATGACCCTGGCTTGAGTTCCTGTCCTGCCTGATCAGATTTGACCTAATCCTTAGGGTATCAGCAGTCCCAAAAGGGCCTAGCTGATCATTTCCTGATCATTTCCACCCTGGACCTGTGACAAAACCTTGACTTCGTTCTACTGAATTAGACATGACTTTGCGGAAAGTTTCCATTTCATTCAGCCAGCATTTCTTCACTGCAGTAAAAANTTTTCCTTTTATTTAACCAACATTTTTTCACTGCAGTAAAAAAAAAAAAAAAAAAAAAAAAATCTGGCTCTAATTAACAAGTAATGTAGTCATAACTGACTTTTGGTATTTCACAGCTATAAATGAAGGCAGATTTTATGTAAGCTAACTATGGGTTTATTATAAGAAAAAAATCATTGAATTACCCAGATCCTGATTTCTTTTTGTCTTTTTTCTTCTTATTTGCCTTCTCTTTTTTTCCCTTCTTATCAGACTTTTTGTCCATTTTCTTCTCATTTTTACCTTTCCCACTTTTACCCCCTTTCCCATCTTCCTCTTCATCACCTTCCTTGGATTTCTGATTTGCCTGGTTCTTTCTGGCTTTTCCAGGTTCCATCTCAGAGTCACTGCCCTCATTTCCAGCTGCTCGTCCTCTTCTACGGTTTCTATGCCTGCGATGCCCAGCTCTCCTTGTCATACTTTCATCATCCTCGTCCTCTTCATCACCATGTCTGGCTCTCCCTCTGGCATGTCCCCTTATGGTTCTTGGTGTTACTCTCTTCCTCCCTTTATCTGTGACCAATTAAAAAAAAATAAAAACACTTGAGACAAGGTAGTATATTAGAAGGAGGCCTTTTCTCCTCTTTCATTCATACTGATAATCAGAAAACATCTGAGTCTGGCCTTAAAATAAAATAATCCACATTTCTGACCTGTTTCTTTGATGTTTTCTTCATTCTCAGCTGCACTGTCTTCTTCATTGTCCACACCACTGCCATCTGTGGAGTGA
The DNA here is from genome assembly GCA_013400695.1 of Neodrepanis coruscans. Taxonomy (NCBI): domain Eukaryota; kingdom Metazoa; phylum Chordata; class Aves; order Passeriformes; family Philepittidae; genus Neodrepanis; species Neodrepanis coruscans. Next base: position 8,631 of record VYZS01013126.1, on the reverse strand, counting down.
AAACAAAAGCAGCACATGTGGATCATCACTAGGAATGCAGGGGTTACAAGAAATTTTTGGCAATTACTGCCATTTCATGAACCTAACTTTTTGGAACATAGTTTTCAAGAAACAAGATGAAGACTGGAAAAATAATTACACTTTCCTTCAGTACTCAAATATGTAAACCCCAAAGTGATGCCATAAAGATCTCACTCATGGAAGAAATGTGCGGGACAGGAGGATGCTAAAAATATCCTTGAATTTGAAAAAGAACAAGGAGGATGAAAATGAAAATGCTTCTCAGAGAATTCTCAGAGATTTTCTTTACATAAAAGATAAGGGACTGGCTGAGGTTAAGGAAGACTAAAAGAATCATTTTCTGATTTGACTGACTGGAGGGCATGAAGACTCATAAATGCAGTGTTGCTTAAAAGTGCAGTTCTAGAAGAAAGAGGAGACTTACTCTCAGTTCCAGCAGCCAAATCTTCAAGCATAGTGGCAAAACTTGAACACGCTCACTTGTATGCTACACCACAGTTTTATTCTACCACTCAGAAGATGATAAAAGTATTGACAGCTTTAGAGACATAGTCTATTTACAGAAGAATGTAGTGTTTCTCCTTCTTTGGTTTGGAATGGATCTCTTGCTTAATTTTTCCGTGTCAATAAGAGATGATGTCTCTGCTACCCACCAATAAGCAGAAAAACATCCAATTATTTGCCTAGTGTGGTATAACATTAGGCTGTATTACAGTGTGTCTAGACCATGACATAATGTCTTAGGTATATAAACATCATCTTGTGGTCTACTAAGCTCTGAGACTGGCTTAGTGACCTCTGCATAACACATGACCACCTTTCTTTTTGGCTATATTAACCAAAACAATCTTTGTACTATAAAAGCAGATGATTTCGCAATAAAGAAGATTCTCCATTTTGTCCCTGTATAGTTGTACACAGCCTTTCTTCCTTTCCAGGATTCTCTGGTCATCAGCACCATGCACACAAGGCCTATACATCTTGTGAGCTGTTTTGGCACAGAGAGTCCTATGTCCAACACTGCCAAATTGAAGATTCTGGTTTTAAGGGATCCCACACAAAATTGCGTACAGCCTAGTTTACTTTGAAACTGAGATCATGCATATATAGAGAACAAATTTAAATACTCATCTCCTATGTATCATATCCATCATAATATCTAATTAATATCTAATTTATCTGCTTTCTAAAAACTTTGGTATGAACGTATTAGTTAACAGGTCACTTCTGAAGCCACTGCTAATATTCCCTAGCAGTGTTTCTTCAGAAGCAATACCTAAGAAGCCAAGTGCTACTGGGCTCTCTTGAGGTATTGTTGAATTTGTACATGTGGGACAGCACTTCAGATACATCAGTGGAATTTATAGCAATAGATGGTAGTAGAAAATTAATGAGAAGACTAAAAGATATCACCATGAAATAGTAGAAACAGGTAGAATTCCACTTCTATATACTACACATGTTCCAAGTGTACATTGTCTAATTTTCCTGACATGTAATTATATCTACAGTTGCATTTTTCAGACAAGAAGAAACAACAAATATCTTCCTTTTTTATTCATAATGATTCAGAACTTTTCTTTACATTCTTTCTTCACCCATTCCCTGGGTGAAATTGTCCAGTTCTTTTTATAAATTTTACTAAGCCACTAGCAATCCATTAAAAATTTATATACAAATTGATTCTTTTAGGGCTGCTGTAGCTAACTATAAAACACGTCTTGGCTTTACCTAATGTCAAAAAAAAGCAGTAAAATATGTAACACTGCAAAGAAGAAGGAATCTAAGGTCTTGTTTTGCTATGTGCAGTAAGAGGCATCATCCAGAATTTGACTGGTGTTCTAAAACTGGGATATATGTATTCCCTCCACAGAACATTTAATTGTAATTAACATTTTCTATCACTCTACAACATATTCATCATAATTTTTCAGTCTATGTAAAAATATTATTATTCAATATCGTCAATTAATGTGACAATTAATGCTCCCTTGTTCTCTCTGAATGTATGTCTTCTGCTGCTGACAGTAATAGGATCTCCTTTTGATAAAGATCATCATGTTTCTATTGAAAGTTTGCAAAGATAAAGACAAATACCTCTAAAGAGATACTTTACATGGAAGAGTAGGAAACTATCTTTTATTGAAACTAATGTTTTACTAATTTTCTATGGCCAAACAGAAATTCCAAGAAAAGCACAAGATTGAGTTGACATCATGTTGACAACATATTCACATAAAAGTGGAAGTGATAAGGGACTATGCAACATAGAGATGTAAACAGGGTAGAAGATAGCTGTTGAAGTCTGTTCAATTCATAGCGTAAAGATAACAAATTTTTAATTCTAAATCCAACATTTGAGATAAAATAAAGTGCTGAGCTAATTCATAAATTTCAGACTCCTTATAGGAAGTACAGGGAACATTACTACTACTATCTGAATATTAACTTGTGTGTGTTTATGGGGTTTTTTCCATCTAAATGGATGAATGGATGAATGATTGTTGTGGGGTGAAGCTAAAACTGGTCTTTTTTCCCCGGGCAAGGGGGGGTGGGGCCGCCCGTTCCTGGGGTCCTGGCGGGGGGGAGGCGGGGCCAGTCCCCAGCATGGCCGCATTCCCCCCCTGCAGCGTGGGTGCAGTGGCCCCCTCCCCCCACTGTATCCACGCCGGGCAGCATGGCCGTCCTTGGAGCTCAGTGCAGCCGCGGCTGCCGGTGGTGCCGGCATGTGGCAGCGGTGCCAGCAGCCGCGGCTGTGCCAGCGGCGGCGGTATGCGGAGGCCCCCCTCCCACAGCGGCGCGGATCTGCGGAGCCGCCTGGACGAATGTGCCATGTTCCTGGGCGCAGCCCGGGCGGGTGACAGAGCTGCGCTCGGTGGGAGTGGCGGTGGCTCTCGCCGCATGCACGCGCGGCGGTCCCAGCTGGGCACTGCCATTGCCGGTGCATCCCGGCACTTCTGGCGTTTCCATTGCTTCCGGCCTGTCCCGGCGTTTCCATGGGCGCACGAGGCCTTGCTAGGGTGGGCCCCGGGTGCTGATTATCCAATTAGAGAAAAGCTGGCCCCTGGAGCTCATCTCGTGATTTTTCCGGGGGTGGACTGCTTCCTGGGGGTCATGTTTTTCTTGTGGTATTTTCCTGGGCGGGCAGATTAGCGATTTCCGCGGCCATAGCCTGGTTTAAAGGCCACATCTTTCCATCAGCACTGAAATCCCTTCCCGGGGTTGGGGAAGGGAGGGGGAGGGGGCTCACGGTTTCTAACTGTCTGAGTGTTTTTCTTCAGAAAGCTGAGTGGAGGTTCATGCTACTGTAGGGTCTTCAGGTCGGCCGCGGAACCCCCCAGGAGAGCTGAGGTCGGGGTCCTTCTCTTATCCCGGCGTCTCTTCCGGAAACCCCAACAGAGAAAAAACCAGCACTATCCCAGAGCCTTCCCATCCCAATACGGGATCTGGGGAAGCTTAATTTGTCTGGTTTTGCACTTTATTGTCGTTTTTTCTGTGTGTGAAATAAACTGTGTTACTTGTGTGTTTTCTTTTTGGGTATGTGTGGCTTCTCTTGGACATCTCTTGTCAGTACCACGCTTTTTAGTGGTAAAACCATGACAAAGATAACAAAGAATTTTTAAAGAAATAAAGAAAAAGCATGAAACCAAGCAGAAATAGATATTGCCCCAAAACAAACCTAGAAAACATCACAGTGGTTACATGGAATCATGCAGCTAGAAGAGAAGTGGTTACTGTAAACATACCCAGAAAGCACAGGTGCAGTTTCAAAAGTTATTTCTACAAAAATTTAAAATGTATCCGCGAACTAAACTTCACATAAAGATAAAATATGTTAAAATGAAGAATGCTAGAGGTGTGTATCTACAGAACAAAAAGTGTCTTCCAAGTCTTTTGGTATGATGCAGATGCAGAAAGCATTTTACTAGAATTTATTTTTAAAAGAAACTGGAAGCCAAGGACTCTCTGATCCCCCAGTATTCTCTCTCTACTTTGTTCCATGAATTATGTCACCATAAAAACTGAAGCTCAAGAGGTAGAACTAAAAGTTATTCACTTGTAACAACTGTGACAGCAGCTAATGCTGTTTAGGAGATAAAAAAAGTTACCGAGGAGCATGTATAGAAGAGCTTAACCACTCCTAAGATCTGCGCTTAACAGCATTTTTTCACGAGTACATTGCAGCTACTCCTGGTGACCTGTATTTCAGACTAACTGTATTAGTAACTGTCTTTTTATGGCTGACTTTTTTGCATTTATCATTAAAAGACCAATGTTATTAGTTGGTTGGGCATTTGACCAATAAGAGAGAAATAAATATCATTATTATTATTATTATTACTACTACTACTACTACTATTACTATTACTATTGCTATTACTATTGCTATTATTACTATTAATAACACCGTCATCATGATTACCATTATTATTAGAAGTCTACCTCAGGCAATAAACTCTGCCATACTTTTCAAAGAGGAAAGCAAGCGGCTAGGCAGCTCATAAATCAGTAATTCAGGTGTTTGTGGAAAACCCTGTTTTACTGAATTACTGGAAAAGCGCACTTCAAGAACACACAAATTACATTTCATGGTGAACCTATATATAAATGTATCTTAGCACTTAATTTAAATGTTCTGCTAATAAACCACAACATAGACAATAGTACAGTGCATTCCTCAGGCACTGTATTAGCATCCTACAGCAAGATGAAAAGCATTATCGATGCTGTGGTTTGTTTAAGTTCAAATGTAGTATTTGATGCAAGAACAAAATTCCCACTGCATGGGATGTTCATATAATGGTCGTGGGATTTTTTAAACAGATCTTCATGTAAGATCTCACCAAAATTTCAATGAATCCTCCAATAAAATCAACTAAGTCTCTCAAAAGCACAGTTCTAGAATTACTCCTTTTTCCAGAAGAGGGTTGATAAGACCCGTTATCTGCACAGTATTAATATTCATTGGGCTAACATTGGCTTATTAGCCTTTGACTCACCTAACTTGAGTTTATGTGACCCACAGCAAAAGCTTAACTGCTACATCTTCCAGTATCCATCATCTTGTCCATGACAGTTTATTTGTAAATATCATTAAGTATATTTGATGATACGGTTCATAACTCCTTTTGCTCTAGGAAATCCAATCACTTCCTTTTTTTTTTTTCTGCAGTAGTTTAAGGGAAACTTTCTCATCTTTCTAGATTAAGGGCAGTGACAGTGTAATCTGAGTAAGAGATCGTTTTACCTGAAGTCTTACTTAGATTATAGCCGCAAATGAGCCAATAAGACTAAAAGAGGGCATTCTGAATATGAGCTCAGACTAACCTGCATGTCACAGACACAAGACAGAACATCAAACAGGTCAGGAGAGAGTTCCAAACATTGAACTAAGGACAGAAAAATAATGTATGACATTACAGTCTTTTCTCTGAGGTGTCTAGCAGATTATCAGGCTGTTTTATCCTCATCTTGTTTCCCAAATTGTTTGTACACCTACCAAAGGCTACTACCCAGATTTCATAGTTTGGATTTTTTTGAAACTTATTCTTCACTGTCATGGTTTCTTGATTTTTCAGTGTGAGAGGGATGATGACTATCGGAACTACTTTATGCAATATGACTCACTGTTTTAATGAGTCCCATTACTGCTCCCATTACTCCTATGTAAAACTGATACTCAGTGTTGCATGTTTGGTGGTACAAAAAATTCAGCAGTATCCAAAGTAATCTGTATACCAAAAAATGCTGTTAGACTTTTTGTACGTTATAAAATTAATTACTACTTAATTAATTGTAAAGCCAATTAAATAGATCATATACCTGTAGAGCTTTGTAGTTCACTTTGTAAGTGTATTCCTCTGAACTGGACCACACTAGACATTTTTCAGTGCTGCAAAGACTTCAGCCTAGATAGATAATATACTTTGAGTTCAACATGTGGAAATGTTAAAGATTGTATACAATAAATGTGTGTGAAGTACTAGTCCAAAAGATGAATAAGTAGCCTAATACTCAATTCTATATATTTACACAAATTTCCATATTAGTCTTTTTATCATGTAAACATGAGATTATCTCCGAAGGTCTCTGCGTAAACATGACTGGAAGTAACAGCTGTGAAACGTATCAGAAATTACAAACCAAGGTCTCACAGAAAGTCTATGGCAAGGGTGAGTTAGTTTAGCCTTCAACATCCAAGATTTGAGACCTTAACATTATATATCTCATCCTCTTTTTCTCGTTCCAGACACTGGGAAAACACCTTGGCCCACCTTAGGCACAACAGAAGGGAACTTGAAACACAAAATTTCAAGTAAAAATTACATTTATAAAACAACTGCTACACTCAGTATTTGATAACATGCTTGATTTTTCCTTTCTCTTTTCCCCAATTAATTTTTTCTGCCAATGGACACAAAAGAAAAAAAAAAAATCATGCAACCCAAAAACTATGTCCTGTCCAACAAGAGCTGTGAATTCATACAGTAAAAAAATAATTCCTATTCTGTTACACACACACACCTGCTAATGCAGCACTTATTTTTCCCACCTGAATTGACTAGATCATAAATACTGAAGTAGGCAGAACATTTTTATACTACAATGTCATAAAGAATTCAATGTCTTGAAAGACTTATTAGTCTTAATACGTATGCAGTGTCCTACAGACTTATACACGCAAGGAATTTTCAAAAGTTTGCTCAGACACAATAAGCCTTTCCTCTCTGCAGACTACCAGTAAAGAGAATTTGTCCAACTAATTGTGGACCAGTCAAGATTTGAAAATTACAGATGGGCATCACAGGGAGCAAATGGAACCCATTCAGTTCTGATCCATAAGTTGCTCATTTGTTCTTCACTGGTAAGGAACAGTTACTGATATTCTACTGAAATAACAGAGACTGAGCTTACATAGATCATGTTGATGCTATGGATACATCGTCTGATTACATTCTCCTCTTTCCAGTTTCCTTCTGGGCTGTACTTACACATGCTAATATTCAAAAGCTGTTTTTCAGTTTGTGAGTCAGGGCTTCTCCTAGGCAAACTTTCGCTATAGGGATGAAAAAGTTTATTGCACAATTTCAGTGCAAGAAATTTAAGCAAATTGGACTTTATTGTTATAAAACGTACAGAAGGTAGAGGAATCTTATTCGACAAGAAGCCCCTCAGTATTTCACTCCCTTCAGGAAAATATGCATAAAAGCTTCTAGGTTTCTGAATCTAACATCATCTCTATGGATATACCTGCATTTCCTTACCTGTGCCCACCAAAGATCTAAACAAGTGCTTTGCCTTAACCAAGTCTAGAGAAATTTTGAGCTTTCAGGACCCATTGGCTACTTTAATAAAACAACAAGGAGACATCACACTTGCATCATATCTTCATCACATAATAGTGCAATGGTTGGCAATCTTTTGTTTTCATTTCAGTCTTTACTGAAAGAATTAGTATCCGAATATTAAGTGTTCAATGCACTCTGAGAAGTCTGAGGCTGCAGTAAATCACACCAATTTGACATTTTCAAGTTCTGAAATGGGATTTACTCACCCTATTGTCATTCATTTATAGTACTATTAAAATGAGAACACATCATAATATGAAGAATAGAATTTATGCTCAGGTTATGAATGTAGTTTTCTTAGTGGATCTGAAGTGATTTATATTTTTTACTGTCTCATGGGAAGAAAGAGCTTTTAAGGTTGATAATTAACCTACATGAGGTGACCAGCTCACTATGTATTTTCTTTATTATATTTAGCAGGTAATAGGCACTTTTCAACTTTTAGACATCCACTCTGAAGATTTTTGCTCTTTTCCTGTACAAAATGCCAGGAACAATGAATTCACAATCATGAATTCAGCATAATGAACCATACAGCTCCCACTATCACAGACTTTGCAGAAGACATGCTATGAAATAAGAAGAATGGCCAAACCAAGAATGGTTTTAACTAAAGATATCAAAAAGCAAAAATTTATGACCCTAGAATGCATTTTTCACAAATGTTGCAAGAATATTCTTCCAGACTATCAGCAATGATGAAGCAAAACTTACAGTAGAGAAACTGCAACTAGATTAGCTCCTGAGCTCTGTGCTAGATAACTCCAGCCCTTGGAACTTTTTGAGTCAGAAGTGGATTGAGAACTACATTCTGAAAATGCCTCTCATTTACTTGTAATGGAGCTCCAGTTTTTCAGGTTTTCTGAAATCAGAATGTAGTCTTGAGTTCACTCACATGATCACATCCCCAAATATACCCATAACTGTCATTGAGATGGTTAGATTTTATTATACTTTTACGTATAGCATAAATTTTCATGCAAAAAAAGTGTCAAGAGTGATCATGCTTCTGCAACATAAAGACGTCCACCTTCTACAGTTACAAAGTGTGCAATGTTGGCTTGCCATGGGAATATTATCCTTTGCAATTTGAATGAACGATAAAGTCACTGAATCAGAAGATAAGTTACTTCACTCATATTTGCAAGTAGAAGATAGATGTTTATGGCAAACTCAGAACTTTGATATTCTTAAAATTTGTTCATTATAAATGCTTCCAAAAATGTATATGTTTTGTGGTCATGCTCATATTGTTTCTTAC
>VYZS01013125.1:1543-11750 GCA_013400695.1 Neodrepanis coruscans | reverse complement strand
AATAATTGAACACCCCAATAGTCTGAAAAATCAAATAATTGAATATCCCAATAATCTGAAATGGAGTAATTGAATACTCCAATAGTCTGAAAATGGAATAACTGGACACTCCAATAATCTGAAAATTGAACAATTGAACACCCCAATACTCTGAAAATTGAACAACTGAATATCCCAATAATCTGAAAATGGAATAATTGAACACTCCAATAATCTGAAAATGCAATAATTGAACACCCCAATAGTCTGAAAGGATCTTGTGGTTCAAACACAGGCAGCAGGCCACGAGCAGGGGGTGGCTGTGCTCTGGTTTCTGCCCCTGGAGCTCAGCCCTGGCCTGAACTGGCACAGCCACAGGAGCTGACACTGCACAGCTCTCTGAAATCCCTCCACAGAGGTGTTGGAGATGTTTTACACCAAAGCAAACCCCATCCATTCTGCTCTCCCCACACTCTGCAAGTTCACTGGGCAGCCTTGTCAAGGGGAGAAGGGAACTATAATGTCACAGGCTCCAAGAGGGATGGCAAACTTCTGGGAAATAAATCTTCCTTAGGAACATGGACTGAGGCAGGAAGCAGCACAGCTGCCAAATGCATGAGAAGAATAGGATTTCTTTTTTTTTTAGGGGGGGGTATATTAAACAAATGCTAAATCAAAGGCTAATTCCAAGCCATTTCTAAAGATTTATGGAAATTGGTCAAGTTTCTTTGATCAATTTGTTTAAAGGAATTTAATTTATTGTTATATCTGCTAGGGCAGTGAACTCCTCCATAATTTAAGATACTGAAGAAAGGATTAAGGGCAGCTCTTGCCAAGCCCAGGCCTGGAGTGGTAACTGGAATTCCAGCACAGGCTTCAGGAAACAAACAAAGCCCCCAAGGTCTTTTTTTGGGAAGTCAAGCAACAAAAGCCCAAACAATGTGGAGAGTTGTCCACCACTGCACTGAAGCAAATTGCCTGTAAAAGCCTTTAACCCACCCTGAGAGGCATTTAGTGCTGGATGCTTTCAGGAGCTTCATTCTGGGAAGAGCAGAATGTTTCTCCAGGTAATGGAGAAAGGGAGGGATTGGAAGTTTCTGACTCTGTGGCTACACTGGGAAAACACTCTGATCCCTGGCACACACCAGGGGGTTCATTTCACACAAGTCTGTCACCCTCACTTGTCAAACCTGTCCAGAGAGCTACCCTGGGATATTTTACAGCCTGCAGTGAATCCCCCAACACTTTGGCTACACCCTGCCATGGATCACCCCACAACAACCAGACAGATGTGTGTGGGCAGGTGCTGCACAGCCACAAACAGGAGGGTGCCAGGAATCCACATCACCCAGGATATAAAATTTAGGCTTCAGAAATGCAGAGGTTTGTCTTTTTACCTGGGCAGAGGGTGGCATTTAACAGATGACATGAAATCAGAGAGTGGTTTGAAGGGAGAGGAGGATGCAGCACCAAACTACCTCAGACCTCAGCTTCAGCAAACAGCCAGTTTCAGAATTAAAAAGGCACAAAAAAACCACAAACAGGAGGCCAACAAATCACCTTTCATAAGGCAAAGTTCCTCTGTGCCCCCTGAACCCCAGTCAGGGTGTAAAGCACCTACAGAGAGCTCACCTCAGATAAACCCCACTGGCAACAGCAATTAGTTCAGCTGGATGTGGGAATGGCAAAGTGGAAACCACTCTAATGAACTTATTTTCTATTGCATTCAAAATGCTCCAGTGCTTTGTCTAATGATGACAACACTCTGTGTTTTACAGTGTTCAGGGCAGAACCAGCTGGAGTGTAAAGCAGTGATGGGGATTGAGCAGCCTGAGAAATTAAAAGTGACACTCAGAAGTCATAAGTATTCTGATGCAGCAACAGCCAAGGATTAAAACACCCCCAGTTCATCAGGGCTCAGTTAAATAAGGGATGTCATCAGGCAGGTGTGAGCTGGGGAGCAGTGACTGTTTGCTCACATGCCCTGAGAATCACTTCCAGTCACTCTTGTCACCAGCAGAGTCCCTGTGTGCCCTCTGAGATCCATGAATTGGTGTGACTCAAGGGCTGATTCCTCCCTGATACCCCTTTGGAGCAGCTTCAAGATGGAATTATCAATCTGGGGGCAATATCAGAGAGGAAAATGTGTGTTTTTTTAAAAAAAAAAGGCTCCAGCCTTGTGTAGCAGCTGAATGAGAAGAAAGATTCCCTGGAAGAGTCAGCAGCAAGCAAAGTGCCAGGCAGCACTTTTCCTAAAATATGACCACCAGGAAAAGTGACATTATATGAGCTCCAAGATAAATGATCCTCCTTTAAACCCTGCCTGCAAAACGTGGTGTGAGGAGAATGTGTGTCACACAAGGTGTGAGGAGAGTAATGGCCCCAGTGCTCTCTCCTCACACACTGGCAGCTTCAGGAGTGGGTCTGCTCAGGCCAGGGGACTCCAAAATTTAAAAAAAAACCCTTCTCTGCCTAAAATCCTGTTAATTTAATTGTTTTTAGCTTTGCTTTATTACCTGAGTTTTACTTGCCTTCTTCACAAGGGAGTTACAGTGCAAAGACAGCTCCTGAGCTCAGCAGGGGAACCAAAAGCATTTGGATTTTTAATTCCTTTGCTTTGTGATGTTGGAAAATACCAATATTACTTTTCTAATGTCTGAAATACTTCATTTTTAGGACCCCTTTCCATCAAGCCACCTTAAGAATTAGGAGTGGAAAACGGGAGATCAATTAAAAATGCACAAAGCAGCTTTTAAAAATAACTTTCTAATCAACCAACCCTATCTTTAAAATGTGCTAAAAACAAAACTCCCTCCTCCAAGGAACATGTTGTGCACCTAAAACTGTTTTTATTTCCCAAGGAAAGCATTATCTGCAATTAGTAAAGTGTGTGGATAATTTTTAGATCCCATAGGCTTTCCAAATGTTAAGCCCTCAATTTTGGAGCACCTTGTTTTGATGTACAGCTGGAATAATGGACATGGTGTTTCCAAATAACCTTTTTTATTCAGATTTTTGGGTTTGGAAAGCCAAAACATCCACCTCTGTTTTTCAGGTGTAAAAGAGGATGGGAAGAAGAGTAACTTTGTGTTTGGCCACAACAGCTGTGCCCTGACTCAGTATTTCAGCAAACATCAACCTCAACATCCTTTTAAACTGAAATTATCCCAGTAAAATATAACCCAGTTTAAAGAGCCTGCTAATTTCAACAACTTTTTAGGAGGTTAACCCAAAAAACAGCCTGGTTTTAGGCAGCAGCAGGGAGCTTGTGAGGTTGGGAGACCAACAATGTGCAAATGATTAAAGAAAGAACAGAGCCAAGGACTCAGAGCTGTGAAATCTTCTTTTTTTCCCTTGCAAATCCCCAGTGGTGGGAGCTGAGGCAGCATTCCAGGGAATCCTAAATTTGGTGTGAGGACATCCCCCTTTCCCTGTTCCTCACCTCTGCACCTCCTTGTTCTTCCACATGGAGGCAGACTGAGCCTTGGGCACACGTTCAATGGAGTTCACCAGTTCTTCCATGAGGAGCCTGAAAAGGAAATCACAACCCAACTGGTGTCACACGGGAGGCAAAACACCACAAAACTCTGTCAGGCAGCTTGAAAAAGGGGTTCTTCCCACAGATTCCCAACACCACCCCTGTTTCCCCATGGAGTGTTCCTGCCTGGCTGCAACAGCAGAAGGATGTGGTTTTTTGGGAAGTGCAGGATGATTCTTTCATGGCTGAGTGTTTGTCAGATGGAATGAGACAAAATCCACCAGGAAAACTGGTGTTTGTCACTCAGAGGAGCCAACTCTCCTCACACACCAAGAGACAGAAAAATGTGTCAGGCATCAAAAATTCTCCCTGCAGGTTCCACTGCCCCAAACTGAACAGCTTTTTTAATTGTGTGCAGGCTTCCCCTGGAGGGTAGGGAGCCACAGATTTGCCTGCAGAGCAGCATCTGGAATTACTTGGGAAGGGGAGAACACCAGTGCACTCACACACAAGGCTGTGCCTGAGTTTATGTACCTTAACTATCATCTGAGGTGAGGGCAGATTGAATTCCTTTCCATGGAGTGGAGCAGAGTGTGATTATATGGAATCACAGAATGGGTTGGGCTGGGAGAGACCTGAAAGCCCATCCAGTTCCACTCCTTGGGAAGGGACACCTCCCCTATCCCAGGCTGCTCCAACCTGGCCTGGGACACTTCCAGGGATGGGGCAGCCACAGCTTCTCTGGGCAACAAGTCCTGTTTTCACATTGAAAAGACTCTTTCTGTTGGAGGAGAAGGAGGAATCTCTAATTCAGGGGGTTTTGAAGTTGCCTGCATGGAAATTGCTGCTTGAGGTGTCTCAGCCCACTCAGGACCTGCTGTCCCACATCAACTGCCTGGACTCAGCACAAAGCAGAGGTTGGGGAACATGGAGTTAACACATTTGCAGCACTGAGGACTTGGCTGGTGTTCAGCTCCTCCTGCCTAAGAGCTCTTTGGAACATTAGACACCACTCCTCTACCCCCTCAGCAAGGAGGAAAGAGGGTTTTTTACCTGCCAATCTGGACAGTGGGCTCTGTGGCATAGACTGTGCCAGTGAACCCTGTGTACTCTGTGATGTAGGGCAGTGCCATCATGCAGTGATAGTTGGAGATCAGGATCACATCCACAGTGGACAGGTCAAGCAGCTCAGTCTGAAAACAGAGAAAAGAGATCAGCAACATGGGACCCTTCCGTGGCAGGAAAATGGGAGACCTTTCAGAGGGTGTCTCCTATTTTTTTTTGTGCAGCACATCAGACTGAACCCCAGGAGAGTGAGAGAGAGAGATGAATGAAGACTGTACTTATCCCCATGCTCAAAATAATTCTCCCATTTTCCCCAACTAAATGCTTGGCATCTTTATCATTCCCATCTTCTACAGCAGGAGATGAGGCTCATTCATGAGACACAACAGAACAGTCGGGTGGGTCCAATTTGTTTGGAAGTGACAGTTTAGACAAGAGTTCTGAGAGCCAAAGAAGATTTCACACTGTTGGTAAAAGAATTTTAATTAGAAATATTTACTGGTAATGCCATAACACAAACGGTGTCAAGTCAGAAATGTACGAGATGTATGACCTCTAACTCAGTTATTACAGAGCAGCTAATGGAATTCAACACTCATCAAGCTCATATTATCTGATTACAAGGCCTGGTCCAGCAATTTGAATAAAAAAAGGCAAGAAAGTAGGTCAGCTCTGCCTTTCAGAGGGCTGACACAGTGCTCTGGTGACAAACTGCTTCACTCCTCACTAAGAGCCCCTGGGTCCAGTCCATGAGCACAGCCATGATCTCCACACTGACAAGGGGAGGTGAAACACCTTCCCTGGATCTGTGACAGGACACCCCTCACCTCACTGAGCTGCCAGGCAGAAACACTCCCACTGTGAGGTACCAAGGGATCCACTGGTGCCTCCTCCTGCCAAGCTGGGCCTGCCTGGATTGGGTTTGTGTGTCCAGACAGACACAATCAGACTCTAAAGTGGTTTGGCTGGGAAAGGATTTTAAAGCTCATCTCATTCCAACCCCCTGCCAGGGCAAGGATACCTACCACTGTCCCAGGTGGCTCCAACCTGGCCTTGGACACTTCCAGGGATGGGGCAGCCACAGCTTCTCTGGGAATTCCAGCCCAGCCTCTCATCACCCTCACTTTTCCAACATCCCATCTCTCCTGCCCTCTGGCAGTGGGAAGCCATTCCCTGTGTCCTGTCTCTCCAGCCCTTGTCCCCAGTCCCTCTCCAGCTCTCCTGGAGCCCCTTTAGGCTCTGGAAGGGGCTCTAAGGTTTCCCTGGATCCTTCTTTTCTCCAGGTGAACATTCCCAGCTCTCCCAGCCTATGTCTCAGAGATGCCCCAGCCCTGAGCTGAATCCCAGCTCAGGTATCCAGGAGGACACACACACACCACCCCCTTTCCAACCCTCAGCATCCCAGCAGCATTTCCTAAGAGGCTGAACAGGGTGTCAAAACCAAGGCAAAGTAAAACCTTCCCTGGGACTTGTGGCCATCTCACCAAAGAGGTTTCAAAATGCTCCTTCAAGTGAGAGAGCAGGAGGTTGCCAAGCCAAGGGAGGGCTGCCCCCTGCCCTCTGACATGTGAGTGTGCTCTGCTGCCTCAGACAGCCTTGATCACCTTGTGGCTGCTGGAGCAGCTCCAGCCCTTGGCAATGGTGTTCCTGGAAGTGATGCTGTGATTCCCAGAACTGCTGCTCTGGCAGACACAGGTTTCTTCAAAAGAAGTGGCACAGAAGGGGACAAAGGAAAAGACAAAGCCTCTTTCACACGAGCTCCTTCTCACCTGCCAAACACCAGCAGTGTTTCCACTCTGCTGATGCTCTGAGCTGCTCAGGACACCTGAACCTCCTGCAGACAGAGGAGCTCGAGCTGGGTGTCACCAGATCTCCTCATGCTCAGGGAGGGCACTTGGCATCTGTTGGGATCTTTGGAAAAGCATCTGACAGGCCATTTCTGAAGGCCCTGCACTGGTGACAGGGGCAGCTGGTTGTTGTAACACTGAGTTGGGTTGGAATAGTTCTGATCTTGCCAAAAGCAGGACCAGAGCTGCCAACTTGCTCAGAAGAATCAAGATGACACAAGTCAGGAGCTCCCAGAGAGGGGTTTCCATGGGATCCACAAACCCCAGCAAGGTGACAACAACCTGCCAGCAGTGTTTTGTACTTACTGCCAACAAGGTCAGGCAGAAAGGGAAAAAAAAATCCCACAAAAAACTCTGCCCCAAAGCAATTGTCTGGCTTTGAAAGACAGAGAAAACACCCCAAGATGAAATAAAAGAACTGATGGTATCACAGTCTGAACACACTGAGAGGATTCTATTCCCAGACTATTCCCCAGCAGTTACCCCCATCTCTCTCTATTTTTCACTCCCATACAGCAGATTGTCTTTGGAAAGCCCCTAAAAAGAGACACAGTTGAGTTTTATTCCTGTAGGGGACCTTCCACATGTCCCAAAGCCACTGTTTCCATCTTTTTCCCAGTGTCAGAGATGCCTGAGGCTCCTTAACAACACAGAGGCTTGAAGAGTATTATTTACTGAGCACTAATTAATGAGCCATAATCTGATAATCACAACAATTTAGCAAGTTTCTCCCACGTGCCTGGAGTCAGATTTCCAGCAAAATAAACTCACCTCTGGCAAGCAGAACTCGGGCACTGAGTCCACAAACACGTGGCCAGAGCATTCCTTCAGCTCCTGGAAAAAAAACACATCAACAGACAGGTTACTGCAACTGCAACATTTCCTTTGTCACAGCTGATGTCCAGCCCATCACTGCCTCATGTTTATCCCCCTCCAAGACATAATTTGGGGTAGGCAGATCTTTAGTTTTGGCTCCAAATAACATCCAACCTTTGCTGTCTTATTAGGATGAGAACACAACTTGCAGCCCCAGCCTCAGGGCATTTGAGGAAGCAAATTTTGGGGATCTAAGCTCCACACAGCACTTTTTTTCTTAGATTTACCTCCCCTGGGTCTCTGCTGCTCTGTTTTCTTCCTCTCTTTTTTCAAGGCTGACACCAAAAAAAATCTTTGCCACGTGCAAAGTCACATCTTTCAGGGTTATGTGGGGAACACAAATATTCCCAATATTCCCTCACAGGTTTCCTGTCCCCTTCTCTGGTGGATGTTTCTGTCCCAAAGTGAGTGGTCTCAGACTGACAGAATTAAAGACTGAATCCAATTCTCAGTAATTACAGCACCTGCCAACTAATAAGGAATGAGCAATTACATCTGGTGGCAGAAGTCTCCTCACCTCCTCTCCAGGGAGTTCAAAATGATTAAAAGCAGCTCCCAGCACATTCCAGCTGCTCTCCAGGACCCAAGTTTTATACCTGTCACAGGAATGGCCACCCCTTTGACTCCTTCCCTTGCCTTTTTCCAGCAGGGGGACAGGAATTCACCATTCCCAGCAGTTCCAGTGCTCAAGGGGAAGGGGGAGAGGTGCTGCCTTTGAATCTGTGACCTGTGATTGCCACTGGCACCCTGTGGGTTTGGAGGTTCCTCCCAGGGCAGCAGCAGCACCCCCTGAGTGTAAACCCCTCTGTCTCACCATCCTTTGGAGCCCCAGCTCAGGAGAAAGGAATTCCAGGGAATTCCAACTGAGCAGCTCCACTCCTGCCCCCTGGCACTGCCAGTTAAGGGCTCTGAATAGAGCTGTCACTGTTTCACCAGCAGAAAACCTGCCTGTACAGCTCCTTTTGTCTCCAATGAGAATGAAAATCAGGTCTTTAATCTGTGCTCCTGCCTGTAAAAATCAGATCAGGCCACTTTGTCCATCTCAATGTCCCCCCCACAACCAACTATTATCCCTGCTGCCTTTAATGTTCACAGAGCCAGGGAACAGTCTATTAAGCATTGTCTCCACTGGTTACCTGTTGCTGCCCCCATTTGAAATGTTATCTGCCTGTTTTACTGACATCTGACATGTTTTTGTGTCCATTGTTCCCCTGTGGCAGATCAAGCTGGATGCTGCAGTGCCAAGGTTTGGTTGAAGCCTCAGCTGAATCCTGCCTACAAAACCAATGGAATGAAAAGAA
This sequence comes from Neodrepanis coruscans, assembly GCA_013400695.1. Classification (NCBI taxonomy): domain Eukaryota; kingdom Metazoa; phylum Chordata; class Aves; order Passeriformes; family Philepittidae; genus Neodrepanis; species Neodrepanis coruscans. The sequence continues at coordinate 3,204 of VYZS01013125.1, read as the reverse complement.
GGGGATAAAAAAGAAAAAAAAAAGAGGGATTCTGTGTCTCTCATGTGGCTGAGGAAGTTGTGTGTCTTAGGAGGCTCCCTGATGTGTCCAGCAGCAGAACACATGTTGATCTCAGAGGCCAAAGTCATGCTTTTCCTCTTTGAGGGACCTCCCATGGGCAAACCATTCCCTTTCTTAGTTCTCCTGCCTGAAAAAGGGTCTGAGAACAACCTCATTTACAAGCACAGCCTGAAGCTTCAGTGCCAGGAAAGTGAGAGTGGGGAATAAAAGGCCCTCTGAGGAGGCAAAGCACCATTATTTATGGAGCTCCATGAAATACAAAAATATTCCTCCTGATGACCTGTGCATTTTGAGAGGGTTTTTCATAATCTGAAGGATGAGAGGCTGGATTTGATATTAACATTTTGTTTCAAATCCTAAGCAGAAGTACAGTACCTTGTCCAGAAATGTGCTCCCATCTTTCAAAACCCAGCCAGGAAGTTTGGAGAGCCTGGGGCTGTGGAAAGAGAGAAGAGAAATGATTGCAGTGTCAACTGGATGATGGTCAGTGGCTCCTGTTTGGGAGAGAACAGCATTTCTGTCTCTGGGAAGGAACAGGCTCAATAAAACTGACAGACAGTTTCACTGTGGTTAAAGTGTTCAGCAAAATGACTTTTACAAATCATGATTATGACATTTATAAGTAAAAAGAAAAAGAGGAGGAGGAGTGCAGGGAGTTTTTAGTCATTTATGGTGAGAATTTCAAGGAAGGTTCAGTGCTGTTTGGTTGCCCAGTGGTGAAAGTGGATGAATAAACAGAAGTCAGGGCAGCAACAAAGTCTGGGCTTGAAAGGACACAAAAGCAACAAAAAACTGCTCTGGGACAGAAGAAAACAAAGCAAAGGCAGGGAAGGACTGATGCTCTGGACACATCCATAGAAATCCCGAAAAAAGTGGAGGAAATGAGAACTGAACTCACCTGCACCCAAATCCTGCAACCACCTGAGATCTGGACACAGAACCTGCTTACAATGAAATCTGGAAGTGTTGGGCACTCAACTCTACAGACAAACATCCCTAAATCCTACAAGGGCTTTCAAATCAGGTCAGGCTGCCTCTGTCCAGCTGTGCCTTGCAAACCTCTGGATCCACAGAGGAATCAACTTCCCCTGATTCACTTACCTGGTGGGAATTTTGGCTTTATCCATGAGGGAAGAGCACTGTTAAGTCACACTAAAGTGGCACCCAAGGCCTTGTCAGGGGAGACAAAAGCAGCAGAAGGGTGTTGTGTGTGGCTGGGAGTGGGATAAGCAACACAGGACACAAAGGACTGTTTCCCTTGAAGCCCAGAAGGAACACAGCTCCTGCAGACACACTTTTGACATTGTAACAGAGTGATTGATTAATCCAAAAGAGCTGGAAGTGTCCCATAAATAATGTGAGCAAGTGTGTCATGGCCAGACAGGAAAGGTTAAGAGCTTCCCACATGTTCATTTGAGCATTTTGCATTTGACTTTGGTGCAGGGGAGAAAACTCCCTTGACAAACCTCCCTTTTACAAGTACCTGAGAGGGCACCAAGTGTTTGGAGCTCTGCACATTCTCCCTGGGCTGGGGAGAACAAGGAGCCAATTCCAGGGCAAGGGGGACTCTAAACACCTTTGGATGGGCTTTTTTTTTTTTT
>VYZS01013124.1:23990-34139 GCA_013400695.1 Neodrepanis coruscans | reverse complement strand
ATTGAAACAGACTGACAAGTTTTTAATAGTAACAAATAAACAGAATTTTTATAAAACAGCCTGTATTCATTAGAGGACAAAATCTTGCTCTAGAGTCCTGGGCATATTAAATTCAGTAGACCAGCAATTTCAATGTGTTCAAATACATAAAGCAGTTTTTGTGAGATATGTTTCACTGACACCAAGTAGCTTACTTACTTCTCTCTTTGGGCTTCAATGACTTCATATGAAAGGGAGGAGAAATGGGATTTTATGTAGCATGTAATAACTTTCACACAGGAAACAGGCTGATTTTATGACACTTTAATATTGCAGGTAGCCAAATTCTAGTTGAAACTATGCATCTATCAAATAACTCAGTTTTTATTTAGTGTCTTATGAGTTCATTTGTGTAAAGCAACATGGCCGTTTTGCACAGAGCCTAGACACCAAACATGTTAACCAAGGGGTGAAAAAAAGATGCAAATCTGTAGTATGGTAAATGAGCTAGTTAACTTCTCTGGCTAGATTAATTCAAATATTTGAGACAGATTATATATTTCTGTGCTGTATTTCATTCGTCTGGACAGATGGCCAGAGCAAAGTGCAAAACTCTGATGATCTTTGTCCAGGCAATAAATGTCTTAACTCTACAAGTAATGTTGGTTCTGCCTTGCAAAGATATTGAGAGCCTGGACATCACAAATGTTCTTAACACCTGTGTTAGGGTTACAATTGCTCTTGAACCCCTTTATGCTGATGGAAAACATTTAGATCCTACAAAAGGCAATTCAGGTCTTTGGTGAGCTGGATTATCCTCTCACTGAGCTTATGTTTTAATAGGCGCTGCACAATATAAGCATAGGTAACCCCTCAGAGACTTGTTCAGTTTAGAGATGACTCAGGCCTCTAAGGCATGTAAGTGTAGTCATGGTGACATGAGATATAGTTGGACACCTAGATGTATTTAATTAAAAACCGTCTTTCAGGAGGTGTCTGTCTTTGTGGCTTGTATGCCTGATTATCCTTAATAATTTGACCTACATGCTATAAAATATTCATTTACTTACAGTTGTTTCTGGAAAAAGGTGATTTGTCTGTATAGAGCTGCAAGAACATTTCATGGGTACATTGGATTAATTACCTCCTTGATTATGGTATGTATTTATAGATAGAAAGGTGGAGGATTTAAGAAAGTTGTTCATCAGAAGGCTCAAAAATAATTTGTTGAAAAGAAAGCTCATCAGATCTCTGCACAGTCTAGTTCCTATTGTGAGACCCAGGTTGTGCAAAGAAACACTCTGTTGAAGGTACTGCATCTGTCTCCATCTGATCTATGAAGCCTTGATGTGTTGCACCTTTCTGCTCTCAGGAAACGGGAATTTGCCTTAGACTGGTCCTCTCCCTTCAGGAGGATCCAGCTGCACCTATTATGAGTCTTGAAGGAAGAAAGCCAATGAAATGAGAAGAACAAATGAATAATGTATCAACCATCCCATGGAGCCAAAAAATCCTGTCTGTAAAACAGCATTAATTTTTTCCTCCAAAAAGAGGATGGAAGGGGTAAGAATTTACAATGTTTAACCATATAAAGCTAAATATAGAGAAAAAATATCATATTCTACAGATCTTATTTGTGGAAACACTTTGAATTATAGTAAAGGATTTCAGCTTAACAAATTTTTGGCAGAAAATTAATGAATTGAACTTAAAATATTTTGTGGAAACCTATTTTAAATTACATATTACAATAATTTAAATCTTGTTCATTAGTGGTTTTAATTATATTTATATTTATCAAATTAAAGTTTTAAATGCTGCTAAAATTTTATATTTTATTTTTTAAATTTAAAATGAGTATTTTTCACCATGAGTACAGTTGAGCAGTGAGGCAGGCTACTCCTTCTTTAGAGGTTTTTCAGGAGTGCAGTGGAGGAAAGTCTGAGCAGGGTGTTCTGACCCCAGAGCTGGGCCTTGCTTTGAGCAGGAGGTCAGATGACACACCTGATTAGGTTACTCCCAGACTAAATTATCCTGGATGGATACAGAATTTCTGGGAATTACGGTCTGGAACAGCAAGAAGGAGAAGTCACCTTTTGTATGAGTGAGACATGTAGATGTATAGAGCTTCACCTTGGTACAGCTGACCTTGTGAGTCAGGATTATGAGGCGAACAAACTATGGGTGTCTGCTATAGAGAACCTGGTCTGGAAGAAGAAGGTTTTCCCGAAGAAACCTTCTCCTGAAGAACAGGCAAAAAGCAGCATCCCAAGCCATGATTTTAGAAGAGCAGACTAATGTTGCTGCATTTTCTTGGATGAATCCATGAAAGATGGCCCTGAAAGGAAGGTTCCAAAAAGAGCTGGCAGACATTCAACAGTCACCTGGTCCCAGTTCCACAATGGTCTGTGCTGATGAGCAGGAAGCCAAGTAAATTTCTCATAAGACTTGCACAGATGAACAAGGGATTCATGACAAAATTCAGACATAAAAAAGATGTGTAGAAAAGGTGGAAAGAAGGTGGAATAGAAAAAGCATTGTCTGAGCAAGGTTGAAGTTAGGAAAGCCAAAATCCACCTGAATCTGCCAAGACAGCTGAAGGAAAATAAATGTTTCTACAGCTATATCAGCAGAAAAAGTAAGGTTAGGAATAATGTGGACTTTCTCCTGAAAGGATTAAGGGAACTAGTGGCAAAGGACATGGAGAAGGCCACATAACTGAATTTCTTCCTTGACTCAGTCTTTACTGGTAAGATTGGTTTTTATGAATATGAGATCTCTGAGATCAGGGAGAAAGTCTGAAGCAAGTTCAACACCCTCATAGAGAAGTATCTGATTAGAGAACATTTTAACAAACTTTACAGACATAAGTCCAAGACAGGATACGCCCACAAGTGCTGAAGGAGACAACTGTCATTGCAAGGCCATTCTCAACCATCTACAAAAGGTCACTGTAGCTTGGAGAGATTGTTGAGGGCTAGAAGAAAGAAAATGTTATCCCTACTTTCAAGAAGGCAAAGAATGAGAATTCAGGGAACTACAGACCTGTCAACCTCACCTCATCCCAGAGAATGTGACGGAACAAAGCCTCCTGGAAATAACTTCCAGACTCATGAAGGACAAAAAGACCTGGTGAGGAGTCACCAGCACGGATTTAAAAAGGGGAAATCTTGCCTAATCAATCTGATAGTTTTCTGTGATGAGATGACTGTCTTGGTGGATTAGGGGAGAAGAGCAAGTATTATCTATCTTGACTAGCAAGGCTTTTGACACCATTTTCCAGTAACATTGTTATAGAAAAACTGATAGAATACAGGTTAGAAAGAGTTGGTGGGGTGGATTAAAAACTGTCTGAATTGCTGGCAGCTTTGTAATCAGCAGCAGTCAGATAAGTCTCCTCTCACAGGGATTAGCTTCTAGGTTCCCTGGGGCCTCAGTGAAACAGCAAGGTTATACAAAAACTGAACAAAGACTTTCTCACAAGGAGAAATTAAGAACTTTTTTTTTACTATGAAATCCAAACCTAGTGCTGCATAATAGCCACATAGCTTGAAAAGTCAGGATCCTGATTTCTAACTAATTTATTTACATCATAACGGCTGCATGATAAACCCACATAAATGGGTACATTTCTGGGGAAAAAAAAGAAAAAATATAGATTAATACAACCAAAGCAGAAAAACATTTCTTGAGGAAACTTAGAGAATTTAAAGGGAACTTAGGAAATTATACAAAAAAACTCTTTCTGCTTTTAACTGACCTATGTGGTTTAACAAAGAATTGATGTCATTGGAAACACAACCTGGTTTCATTTCACAGGGAGTATCAATCCATATTTATATATATAACATTTTCTTAAGGAAAAAAAAAAAACAAACCAGAAATTCAACACATACTTCTGAAAATGTCCAAGAATGTTAACTTCTTTTATTTTACATTATCAAAGAATTATAATCAAATTCAGTAAACTGGTCCAACTATTACCTTGTACAATTTCTAAATCTCATAAATAATGTTACTGGAAATATAAAACCCTAATAAATTAACCAAAAAACCTACACTGTAGCACTAGCAATCTTGTATCAGTGCTCCAGAATGTAATTACATATTTCAAAACAAAGCAAAAGAAACAAAAATATCTGAAAAAAAAACATCTAAGAACACAATAAGAGCTCTTCTGCAGATAAAATCAACCTATAGTTATGACCAGTATTAACAGAGCTCCCACATGGCATGTTAACTTTTTGTATATGTGAATCAACAGTAGTGTCACCCTTAATTAAAGCTCGTATTGCAAAAGACTTGGCCCTTTTCTCATTTATTCCTTTTATCTTATTCCATGTTTTTTCTGCTGAAGTGTAGTGATTAATATAGCTACAGAAGTCTTGCCAGCAAGATCTCTTAGATCTTATAATAACCCCTTGAGTCTGAATATGCTTTTCTTTTACAATCTAGCAAATCCTGAAGTTTTAAAAAATGTTTTGCCTTATTGAAACCCTTTCCTCAAATGCTTTATAACAATTTCCTACCAGAGCTCTAGAGGGTTGCTTTTTTTCTTATATACCACAAAACCCTCTTACAATCAGTAGCAGGAAACAAAATTCCCAAAAGAAAGACCAGAGTAAATAGCAATCTTGATTTAGAAAAAAGAAAAAGAAAAAGAAACAAACCAACCAAAACCCACAACCAAACTGAACCTTCCTGCTGAATGCTTTTTATTTGTTTGCTTCATTTTTTTTCCATCTATATTTATCAGTGGGTAGTATCAAAGAGAAGGGATAGTATTTCATCAAAAAGATATTCCAGTTTTGATCTTAAACATTTATGATTCTATTAGATTTACAAAGACTGATGTTTAACCATCAATCTGCTTCCAGTAGAGAGAGATTTGAAAACATCTTACTGGTCGTACAAGGCATTTGTATATACTTCTATCATTTTTTTTTTCATATCTCTTCCTCATGAACTGTTTACAAGTTGTTTAACTTCTGATATCTACACTGTGGGTTTCTACACTGTTAGTCATTAAGAAAAATATGTCATACTTATCACAAAACTTATCCCAGACATCTTAAGTAAATCAGACAAATAGAAGTGCCAGTTTATTTCCCTTGAGTCCTCATGTAAGGCTTCGAATTTGACTAGCTCACAAGTAAAACTAGAAGAGATAAATTCCAGTCTGAAAACTTCTGCAGAAGTTTCATGCCTTCTTTACTTTTCAAACCTACTTTCTTTATTCAGAGATTTTCTTACCCTGAATCTTCCTCTCAACCACTCAATTTTCTTTGATGATGATGATTTCTAACCACCTCTCAAATAAGAATCAAATTCATGGTAAAAATTTCAAAACTTATTTTTTCTTTTTCTAATTTGCTTCCATTTTCTTTCTCTCTTGCTCTATTTTTTTTATATGGATTATTGTTTTGACGTCAGAAGTCTCTTTCATTAGATCTATCTCCTGTTCCTTGCATGTCATAAAAATTGTTTTCCAGAAATATTTAATAATATCTTCCTTATAATGATTCTGTTATTCTTTTCCTTTAACAACTAGTTGTTTTCCACCTTAAGTATTCTATTTTCCCAATTTTTCTGTCCTCATCCTGTACCAATAAATCACTTTCTGTCTCTGGCCTGGATTGCACTATCCTTTTAGAAATATTTAATCCTAAATTGCTCCCATGCAGCAATTAAACATTCAGTATCTAATTCAGCAACTGGAAAGTCTGTAACATTCTACAAACCCAGATTTTTCTCTATTCAATATCTTTTTTTTTAAACACTTCTATATAGACTTGTCAGGGACTGAATAGAAGTTGTAGGATTTAATTTCAGTCAACTATTGATGTTTACATCTGAACTAGTTACCCTAAATTTGCTTTATAATCAATGAATTAAAAAACTTTACTGTGTAATTAATTTGTTCTGGTTTTGACATGTGCCTCTAATATTAGTCATGTTCTAACAGTTCTTTCTTCTCTTTTTTTAGTATTAAATGATCTTGGGTGACCAATTCAGACACAGATGCCTACCCTGCATAAACCTCTGTGGTGTTTTATCATATAGAAAAATACCTTATTGTTATCACCATCCACTGTTAGACCTCTTGTTGGTGACTGTGCTTTTCTCTTTTCACTTGTAAACTCTACACACCACTATGAAAAGGAGAACAATGTATGACAAGTTATATTGAGTACCAATGTACAATTGCATTATATGAGAAATACTAACTGTAGAAAAAAATATAATAAAAAATACAGGTAGAACAGAAAAGGATCAGAAATTTGGATTATTTGAAAAATGAAACACCTCTTCACATATGAAATCCACTTATAATAGAAAAGAAGGGATTAATACCAAAACTAAAATCACGCATTAATGTCATCACATATACTTAAGTTACAATCCGTTATATTCTGATTAGTAGTTTTCCTAAATGCTAATAAATTACAACTACAAAATACTTAATCTAATAGCATGGAGCCCTGCAGTTTCTGAAGGGTCATATTTTATCTGCTATTATAATATTTCTTTAATTCTTAGGCAGAGATATTTTCATGCAATTAACTTCAGAGTAACTGAAGCAACTCCTAGAGTTACAAAGTTAATCTCTACAAAAAGGATAAAATGATCCATCTAACCATTAATAACATTATTAACAAAAAAACTAGTCATTCTATGGAAAAATAAAAGTCAGTTGACTTTTCATTATGATTTTATTCTTTTAATAATCTAAATTTCATAATGAAAAAGACGTGCGACAGTTGTGAAGGCAAAGCTCAACATCAATCCTGTTGCTTTAGAGACTTAGCTTAATGCTTTTAAAGGAGAGTAAATAATATGGCTGGTAAGTTTCAGTTCTTTTCAGATACGGGTTGACAAAAAGGAAGACGAGATGCAGTACAGAACGGCAGATTTTGAAAACAAAATCTAAAAATATTTCCAAAGTTAGCATGGAAGGTATAGGTTGCAAGAAAAAATTATCCAGGTGGATTTATTCTATACTATTTTGCTAAATGTAACTACAATCTTAATGGTTGTTTGTTGGAGAATGCCTTAAGAGCCATGCTTTTGGCTCTATAACAAAAGTGCACAAGCAAAGGCCTGGTTAGCATAACTAGGCCTTACTCCATGTTAGATATGAAACTGCAAAATCATAGCCTGTCAGCAAAGAAGTTTTCCCACAATTAAGTCGTCCTTAAAGGCTAAACTTAGAAAATAACAAAGTGAAGAAGATAAGAGAAATATGCTTGACCTTGCAGCTGTAAGTGGGAGCAACCTTAAGACTTAGACCATTAATGAGCAAGACCAAGTTGCTGCATTCTTAGATCATTTAGTAATCTTAGATCATACAAGAGTAAGTTGAACCTTGTATGCATATTCATGTAGTCAATTGCATATTCATGTAGTAGGATTCTAAAAGCATGTGTTGAACTATCAATAAACGGAGAACTGCTTATCAATCATCTTGGTTGCTGAAGTTTTCCCCTCGCTGCCCGCAGTTGTTAATGGCTGTTTTACCTAAATATACTCAAAAATCCAAGGCCAATGAGAAAGGAAGAATTTGTCATGTTTGACATGGAAGACTGTGTCTTAGACCAGCTGACACTGAGAACAAAAGGGAACACCTGTCCAACAGAAGGCTGCTTGGTAGCAAAAAATATCAGGAAAGTATTTAATTCTTGTTTAATATAACACATAGCTATATCTATATATTCAAAACAATACCTCATTTAATTTACTCTTTTTAGATGGGATACGATAAACTTGTGTTTTCTCTGTTTTGATAAAATACTCAGTATGCATTGTTTATTTGTTTGATTATATTATTTGTTTTGATCTGTGATGGTGCACCAAATAAATTCTGGTGATATAATATAAATATTTAACAGTATTTTATTGTTATAGGCACACAAATACATTGACAGGAAAAATTCACAAGCTTTATACAAAGTCTTTTTGTTTATCTCTTTGTTAATCGATATAGCCTCAATGCTGATAAAATTATACATATTAACTATAGTCTGAGATTGATGACAGGTAACTGTTGACAAAAATCAGTATTAATAGTAACTTGGCTTTAAGATAATTGTATTCTGGAGGGTGAGGACCCACTAGAGTTGGGAGTGAGCTGGGACCTCCTGGAAGCTCCAGTAAACACCACGTGAGATGGCAACTGGGCAGCAGAGCCCAACACGGAGCCACGTGGAGAAGAGGACAGGCTCAGGAAGCATGCAGGGGGTGCAGAGATTAATACAGGGATGTTCACAAGAAGCAGCAGTGGCGTGAGCCTAGGGCTCCTATGGCGAGTCTGCACTGTCTGCAGTAGGGTAATGTGGGATGCAGCTGAGCTCAACTGGGTCAATTGTGCCGCCAGGAGCAGCCAGTCCAAGAGAGGTGGGGTGTTTCTCATGCATGCTTTTTGTGTCCCCGATTTCCCACAATGTCTAATCCTGCCTGTTATTGGCCCAGACGCACATGATGGTGCTGCGCAGTCAAAACACGCTGAGGGCATGTGTGCCCTAGCTGACAAGGATGCCTGGATGCAGCAGGCCCAGCCGCCTCACACTCTGCACACTTGTACCTGCACACGTAACGCTGTGAAACACCGGCCCTGCTGGGACAGGCAGCTTCCCTCGGCCACGGCCCTGCACCAGCAGAGCCGCTGCCACCTCTTCGTGGACTCTCCCCTCCACCCCCACCCTGCCAGCAGTGGATACATGGAACTCCCCGCCCTCGGAGCCACTATGCGGTGACGGTGGAAAATGCAGAGTGCCTGAACCCAGAGCCTCGTGGTGCAGTTGGGATGGAGAAAAAAAATTCCGTTAAGGTTTTGAACCTATAATGAATAGCCAAATTATACTGTATTTATTCCTTAATTGAAATTTATACAATGAAATTTTAATATCTGGTATAAGCACACTCAATCCTCTGTAGTCTATTAAAGGCACAGAAACCACCAGTGAACTCTCACTGGACCTCTTTTACATAGGATTGTCACCATAAGGTCCAATACGACATCAAGTGACATGAAGCCACCTTAACAGTGCAAACCATAAAATACTGATGCATTTTTCTTCTGAGCCCAGTTCTATATTTCTAAATACGCTTTTTTTTAATAGTTTTAAATACACTTTTGAGAAAAGAACTCCAGAAAGCAGAGACTATAGTATTTAGGTTATGATTTCTATAATGTTATTCAAAGTAATTTAGGTTGTTCTTCCAAGAAATTCCCACTTACTGCACTCCAGAATTCTCATTTCTCTCTGCTGGAGTGATGCCTTGGGGTTTTTCTCACATATTTCTGGAGTTTTAGCTTAACTATATGGCTTCACTCACAAGCTTTCACATTAGGCTTTTCCTGTGAATTGTGAAGCTATGTTAAACACTCCTTTGGAGATAGCAAGGGTAGCAAGACAAAATAGAGGGCCCAGAGAACCTGTAGAAGGCTCCCGGGGGTTGGCAGAAGTGAGGCAGAATGCTGGTTGGATGACAAAGAAGGTGGAATGATAGGTGGATGTCACAAACGTAGGGTGATAAGGGTGACAGTGCACGCCTTTGGATCTGGAAATTCTCATTAAAGAATCTGCACTTTACTTCTGTTAACATTATTTGGAAGTTTTTCTTCTCTGGTTTTAGGCATCAAGAGCACCTCATATATAACTTGTATTCTATCGATTATTTATTAAGAATCTTAAACATTTTATCACGTGCGAGTGCCTTTTAAAATAAGAATTTTTGTCCATGATGTCTGCCTTAAGCATCTAAATCACTCTATATTAACGTCTGATTAATAAGATCCAGCTGGTCACATCTACTCACTGATCCTGAACTGAATTGATACATCTACCCACACAGGCAGATACCTACATTGTCGATGTCTAAATTTGTCAGACGAATCCCTTCCTTGAACATCTGGCCTTGTGTCAATCTTCATTATCTTTTTTAAAAAAGAGTCTTTTGTTAAATTTTGTCATTGGATCAATATTGAAACCTTCTGCAAGACTAAGATGTTGACAAAATCTCTGATATATTTCGGAAATTCTTACCACCTCTGCCTGATTCCTCAACTTGGCAGGCTATCGAGGAGCTCAGGCTCCCAATACATCTCCTTGAAGGATCTCATAATGGAAGAATGTTAAGAGCCTTAAAATTTCTGATTCTTAGATTAAT
>VYZS01013124.1:1649-16256 GCA_013400695.1 Neodrepanis coruscans | reverse complement strand
TTTTATTAATATAAAAAAGTAATAAAAGGATTTTATATTTCAGCTGAACTCAAAGTGAAAAGCATTAAAAGGATTTCTTAATTAAAGAAAAAGCTCTGAGAACCAATTGAAATAAATTCTTTTGAGACATTCCATTATTATCAAAAAGCATTCAGCCTTCTAAATTTGAATCTCATAATCCTTGAATGAGATAAGATGCTACTTCCCTTGAGCATGCATGAACAGAAATCTGAATGAGTACCATAGTAATTAATAAGCTTAAAGCAAAGAAGTAATCACTGTAATCTTGATTCAAATTGGAAATCTCACTGAAAACCAGAAATGATTTCCACATATATGATTTCTGTATCTAGTTTCTTAAAGATCTGCTTATTATAAATAAGAAATCTTGTCAGTAAACCAGAAATTATTTCTGAATTCCCTTTTCTACCATTGTTACAAAAACCAATGATTGTGGACTCCAGTGTTACCAGGTTTGGTCCAAAGTAAAGCTATTTTCAATAACTAAGAGAATAGCATTGCATTTTGCTAGAAACACTAATAGTCATGTCATGCTGATAACAGAGGAAATTAAACAACAACAAAAAAGGTTTCAGAACTTGTAAACTTTCCCCTAAAATCATTCAAATAATTACTAGAATTTAGTTACTGCTTATCAGTTTGCACACTAAAGAAAATTGTAGTTGAAATATAAAATCTATGTACTTAAGGATTTATAATGAAAATGTGAGTGGTGTGACACTAAATCCATTGTCCAGAAACTGATTTCAACTTTTCTTTCTTACACTGTACTGTAGATGACACTAATTAATTCCAAATGACTATTCCTATGACCAGTAGTGACTGATTAGCAATGACTAACTTTCTCACTGGCTGGTCCTGTTATACAGAGAGCGTATCTTGAGGCCTTTCCTTTCAATAGAAAGTATAATATGTGATAATTCCTGCATTGGCTGTTTTCTGAAATGCTCCATTCTTGAATAAAATGTCTAACTTTTAAGTGTGAGAACATGACAAATGATTTATGGAATAAAATCTATCTCAAATGTCAAGTGTTCATGCTGCTGACGTGTTTTCTGTATGCACAGATTTTCTTAACATATCATTATAGTTTTTTAATTACTATCTGGGTTTCAAATTTAGGTCTCATTAAAACAGCATTTTTACCGGGAGAAAAATCACGGTCCATGTCCTTGACTTTGTCTTTCTGAAAAGGTGTTTACCTTACCCTCGTACAGAGACAAAGATTGATGCAGTGAGGGAGGTTGCTAAGGGAGTTTAGACAGACCTAGTTATCATGACATTTTGATATAGAAATAATCTGGGGAAAAGAAGGCGGGGGCTGGGGGTGGGAGGGAAGGAATCTTACTGTTGTGGTTAGGCATCTTTTCTTGTTTTATGTTTTGGAAAATTTTCCCCATGGCCGGCGGAGCCAGCTGGGGGGGGAAGGGCCTCTTAGCGCCATGTGGTTCAAGTGCTGACTGTGGACAGAGGAAAGGCAGCTCCTGCCGGGCCCAACACAGCAGAAGGTGTGAGGTCTCGCTACAACCTGCACATACCCTGCGGCCGTGTGGGGTCCCACGGGTGGCGCCACCCTCTCATTCGGGCCCTCTGGGGGTGGGGCTATAGGAGGAGTCGGACCAAGTCTGGGTGCGTGGGGGAGTGGAGGGGCTCTGCACCAGAGCTGCTGCATCATTTTGCCCCATCAAGGCGGGGAGGACGGTCCCGGGAGGTGACAAGGCTTTTGCACGCAAGGCATTATTACTGGGAGTTTCCCACCACACGGAGACTCCTGGGGGTACCAGAACTGGAAAGAGAGGATACTTTAAAAGAGCAGCATTGGTGTCCTCCGCCTCTCTTGACTTTGCTAGCACTTGTGAGGGAACGTCTCTATTTGCAGTGGCAGCAGGAATCCATGTGATGATGTTCTTCATCCCTGTGTTCTTCATTCCTGGTTGCAGGAGGAGAGACGGCAGGCATGCGTCACCATCCAACTCCTGTTTTTTGTTCCTTGTTCCTTTTCTCTTTGGAACAACAGGCCTGCTTGGACATTTGTCTTTTGGTGGCTTTGTGTGAGTGACCATCCCCCCACCCGTTGCCGCAGCGCCCCCCAGTGACTTCCAGAGAGTAACTGCACCTCCACTGCCTCCGAGGGGTGCTTATTGCAGACCTCACTGGACCCGAGGACATTCGGGAGAAAAAGGGAGTTTTGTTTTGAATTGTGTTTTGTTTCTTAGTTACTCTGTAATTTTGTTTCCTAGTTTTCATTTAAAGACATACATCCATATTTTATATATATATGTAAAATAAAGTTGTTACCATCTCTAATTTGTTTCATATTATTTAAAATTTAAGTCCTTTATCCAGAACACTTATGGAAAAAAATATGATGCATTAAATATCATCAAGTAAATTGAACCATAATAGTTGTAAACTCCTTATCAGTTAAACCTATGCAGTTAGACCTCTGTTTTTTAGACAAATTTAACAAAAAACAATGCAACCTGATGATTCCACACTAAGATCGCAAATTATTTAAAAGTATGGCTGCAAACTGTGTAAGATATAGTTATTAACATAAAGACAATGCAGGGCTTTCTTTTCATTCTGAAAATCAGAAAGTTTTTTTCTCAGATTCTGAGGAACTATATCAAGTGAATTCATACTCCAAATCTCCTTAAAATTTGACTTTACTGTATATTATCTTCTGTACCTTTTCTGTCTCAACTGATTGGGTCTAGTAATGAAGAAGAAGACTTTAGCAGCAACCAAGAACAAAAGCAGGACAGTTTTAATAATTAAACAGGTTGGACCTCACTCATCTCATGAAATGAAAAAGGAATTTTTTATTTAAAATAAAATAAATAAAGCTTCTTTATTTATTCATGGTGATCTTTGTGATATGACTGTGAAAATGTGGTCAAACTTCACAGACACTTCTGTCTTTCTACCAATAGAGAATTTGCTTTTGGGGGCATCTGTGACAAAGCCTGGCTCAAAAAAATTAATATTAAAAAAAAATCAGCTTCAGAAGCACAAGTTACCTGCAGGCTAATTACACATGCAGCATTTAATTTAATATTTAATTTAATTTTATGTCTGATCCTGAACCATTTCCATACAGTACTTCATAGCAGTGTCACACAGATGAATTTCAAGGAGGTCACCTACAACACAATGAACAACCTGATAAATGCTGAAAAACAGTGAGACCCTTTTCAAGAATAGTACAGGCAATGCTTTGTGTTTTGCTGCAGCAACTCAAAAGGATAACAGCAATGAATGGAGGAAATAGATGGGTGTCTGAGTTTTTAAAGTTAAATATGTTTTGAAAATATTTTCTTTATCCTGTTGATGTTGGTCATGTTGAAAGAAAAAAGAGTTTTCACACTGAAGAAACAGTATGGTTCTGTGATGGGTTGGGGAAGCTGGAAAGAAGAACAGGAAAAAATAACCCTTTCCCCCCATTTTTTTTTTAACTGGCAAGGGGGGCAGGGCTGGAGCCCCAGCGTGGGGCTGGGGTCAGGGCCATCCCTAGTTGGGGTCCTTGTCTGGGTTTGGGGGCCAGGGGGGCTTTGGGACAGATCTGCCCTGGCCAGCACCTGCCAGGGCAGGGAGGCAAGAGGCTCCCAGTGAACCCCCAGGAACTTCAGAAAGTCAGTCTCCTCCCTCTTGGGCCCAGCTTGCTGCCTGCTGAGCCAAGAGATAAAGGAGAGGACCCCCTTTTCCTCCATGGTTGGTGGAACATCCACTAGGAAGGTGCATGGGAAGGGAGGCAGGGACTGCCCAGTGCCCACTCAGAATCTTGGGAAGGAAAACGGAGACTTTAAAAAGGAACCTAAGACCCACCATCTTTCTCTTCGTATGTGCGGCAAGAGATGGAGTGCTCCCCTCAGCGTTGCTTGCTGGGGACTCCAGCATGACCCCTGCCACTCCTGCCGGTTCCTGCTGACCTCTGAATTAATCCACTCACCATCTTCCAACCGCTGAGATCCCCCCAAGAGGGACCCCATGGATGCCGATGCAAACCCGGCACCATGGACTCTGCACTGGGCTCGGGGTTCATGTGTTTCCATTTTTGGGCCCCCTCCTCGTATTTTGGGTGTACCCTATCCCTCTTGGCCCTTAGATTTGAGTGCTGCAGGGCCATTTTGCTGCACAGGAAGTTCCCCTACTCTCCAAGGCCACCATCTTGTCCCCACATGGTTCCTTCCTCTCTGAGTCCCGTCCACGTGGACACACACCTGCAAGGGAGCAACTGCAACCCTTGTGCTCCCAAGCATCACCTACTGCCCGGAGGAGTCACTGCAGCTCCATCACTCAGCACATCACAACTGCCAGAGGGCCCACAAGGGAAGAAGGGACATTCATGCTTTCAAGGACACTGATTATTATCTTTGTGAGTTTTCCCGTGGTTCACCACTTTTATACCAAATCTATATCAGTTCATTCATACCCACATCCACACACCCATCCATATTCATACCCACTCCACATATTCAATAAAATTGTTGCCTTTTCTATACCTCTCTAGTCCTCTATTGTCCAAAACTAGGACAACTTCCATTTCTGTTCTTTTGCTTTTCTTATAGAAGTACAGATAAAAGGTATTAATGCTTAGGATAAAATAGAGTTGTTATTTTTTTAATATGATAATAAATGGTACACAGGAAAAAAATGTATGGGTAATTAAGCTTCTGAGCAAGGAAGTTGATTTTTTTAAGCTACCATTGGGGATTGAAACACGATTCTGGACAGAATGGAAACATGGAGTAAAAAAAGGGCAGGTAAATAAAGACTGAAGCTCTTCATCTTCACAATGCAATCGGTGGACATATTGAACATTTGGAGTTAGTGGCAATAACTACTTTCCTACATTCTTCTTTAATCATAAATTTCTCAAGTGAAAGGGCTGATTACAACAAATACAGCAATGAAATGTAGTATTGAATGGTATGTGAAATCCTTAAGTAAAAAGTACAGTAGTAATCATAGCTACAAACTGGGAAAAGATGATTTTGATTCAGATCAGCTCCAGTTTGAACTCAGCAGAATTTAAGACTTTTCCAGAATGTAGAATGGAATGAAGCAAGATGCTGGAAGAGAGACAAGACAATGTTACAATAGAGAGGATTAAATGAGAAATATGGATTGCAGCAACAGAAGCGTGTGAAAGAAAAAAACAGTTTAAAAGGAGATTTCAGTGTTCAAAAGAAACTGGTTGATTAAGCTGGAGGAAAAAAATCACTGACCTAAGCATTGTGCAGTGCTCAGAAAAAATGCTGCATTTGAACAGAAAATCATACAAAAACTATAGACAAATATTACAACTACCAAAAAAAGAGCAAAAGTATGGTATGCAATTTTTATGAATGGTTTATACAGATTATGAAAACATTTAAGAAATAGCAAAAGTAGCATCTTGAGTGCAAGAGAAACACAAAATAATTAACATAATAGCAGGCTATATGACAATATTAGAATAGTCCTACTGGAAGATGTAGGAGGGGTCAGTCTTTGCGCATTTATATTTGTTATTTACATTTGTACATTATTTGTTATATTTGTTCGCTAACAACAAACATATTCAACCTTGATTAAAAAAATAAAAATCAAACAGTAATGAATTATATGCTTTTATCCCATTTGGCCATTAATAAAAAGTGCAATGGTTTACCCCCAGCCATCAACTAAGGCCCACACAGCCTCTTGCTCATTCTCTGCAGTCAGGATGAAGGAGGGTATCCGAAAAGTAAAAATGTGACAACTCCTGAGTTGAGATAAATTTACTACATAAAGCAAAGGCAAGCTTGACAGCAAAATGAAACAAAGAATCCATTTACCACTTCCTATGGGCAGGCAGGTGGCCAGGAACCTTCAGGAAAGCCAAGGTCTGTCGTACATAACTGACTTGGAAAGAAAAAGGCCATCGCTCTGAACATCCCTCCCTTCCATCTTCTTTCTCCAGTCTTATGTGCTGATCATGAGGCCATATGGTGTGGGATATCCCTCTGGACAGTTTGAGTCAGCTGTCACCGATGTGTCCATCCCAGCTCTTTGTGCACACTGTAAGGGGATTGAGTGGACCTTACTCAAGGGATGGCAAGAAGATAGGCTGATTTAAGGATTTCTATTTCTGTTCAAGAGACCTTTGGTAGCTGGGAAGCTTAAACCTGGATTTCTCTCCCTTTCCATCCTTGCAGAGCAGTTTCACTCCCTGAAAAGATAAGTTTTTCAGAGACAACCTTGGAGCCCCCATGAAGGGGGTGTCATCCAAGTTTTTAAGAAGGCTCAGAAAGGAAAAAGTTTTGCATTCTTTCATGGCCAGTGTATATGCCATTAAGTTTAGTGTTCTTGACTTTGAAAAAATAAATTTTCCTAAGTCCTTCCACTCCCTGTTATTTTTGAAGATACCTATATTTTCTTCCTTTACACACCCCTTTCCCCCTTACTGGTGGGGTGAAAGGCAGAAAAGACCTTGACGCTGTGTAAAAGATGCTCAGCAGTAACAAAAACATCCATGTATTATCAACACTGTTTCCAGTTTAAATTCAAAGCATAGCCCATACTAGGTACTGTGAAGAAAATTAACTCTGTTCCAGCCAAAACCAGCACAAAAAGATCCTGCGAACTTTCATTCTCATCGTGCTCCTATAAATGAAGGTGCAATGCATGGACACACTTCACAATTAAATGTGCACCTTGAAGAAGCAAGGTTAGTCCTATTTTACATAAAGAAAGGAATCTTGAGGATCCNCTTGCTCATTCTCTGCAGTCAGGATGAAGGAGGGTATCCGAAAAGTAAAAATGTGACAACTCCTGAGTTGAGATAAATTTACTACATAAAGCAAAGGCAAGCTTGACAGCAAAATGAAACAAAGAATCCATTTACCACTTCCTATGGGCAGGCAGGTGGCCAGGAACCTTCAGGAAAGCCAAGGTCTGTCGTACATAACTGACTTGGAAAGAAAAAGGCCATCGCTCTGAACATCCCTCCCTTCCATCTTCTTTCTCCAGTCTTATGTGCTGATCATGAGGCCATATGGTGTGGGATATCCCTCTGGACAGTTTGAGTCAGCTGTCACCGATGTGTCCATCCCAGCTCTTTGTGCACACTGTAAGGGGATTGAGTGGACCTTACTCAAGGGATGGCAAGAAGATAGGCTGATTTAAGGATTTCTATTTCTGTTCAAGAGACCTTTGGTAGCTGGGAAGCTTAAACCTGGATTTCTCTCCCTTTCCATCCTTGCAGAGCAGTTTCACTCCCTGAAAAGATAAGTTTTTCAGAGACAACCTTGGAGCCCCCATGAAGGGGGTGTCATCCAAGTTTTTAAGAAGGCTCAGAAAGGAAAAAGTTTTGCATTCTTTCATGGCCAGTGTATATGCCATTAAGTTTAGTGTTCTTGACTTTGAAAAAATAAATTTTCCTAAGTCCTTCCACTCCCTGTTATTTTTGAAGATACCTATATTTTCTTCCTTTACACACCCCTTTCCCCCTTACTGGTGGGGTGAAAGGCAGAAAAGACCTTGACGCTGTGTAAAAGATGCTCAGCAGTAACAAAAACATCCATGTATTATCAACACTGTTTCCAGTTTAAATTCAAAGCATAGCCCATACTAGGTACTGTGAAGAAAATTAACTCTGTTCCAGCCAAAACCAGCACAAAAAGATCCTGCGAACTTTCATTCTCATCGTGCTCCTATAAATGAAGGTGCAATGCATGGACACACTTCACAATTAAATGTGCACCTTGAAGAAGCAAGGTTAGTCCTATTTTACATAAAGAAAGGAATCTTGAGGATCCAGCTACTAGTTTATATGCCTGGTACACAGGGGCATACTGAGTGCAGTGATAGCTGGAAATGTGGTACTTCCATATGCAGAGAGCCTCAGGAACAACAGCTGTACATGTCTTCTGTCAGATGCAGGTGATCACATGGCAGTTCTGCCTTCTCTGGATGGCTTTGATCTGGAAACCGTGTTGCCTCTGACCAAAAGGTACATGTGAAACTAGTCCATTTCTCTGCCATGAGAAGCAGGGATGCAAAGAAGATGTAAAAAAAAAATTCTGGGTCTTATAAAACCCCATTGTTTATGAATTGACATAACCATTATAAGAATGTCAGACCTGATCATGAATGATAACCAGTCTGAGGGATTTCCTGTCTCTGTAAATCTCAATACTGGCCCTCCAGCCATTTTTCTTGTCTGGGATTTTAAAGCAGGCTTTCAAATAGACTAAAGTATATATCATTTGTAGCACTTTCCAGAGAATATAACAAAGAACTGAGCACAATAAATGATCTGCCAACAGTTGCCACTTGGATCCAAAGACTGCTTCAAGCTTAAGTTTTAGGTGTACAAAGCCTCCTTTTTACGTTCTGAACTGCCTATCACTATGTATTTCACAAGGTGCCTCATTAGGTTGCAGAGCTGCTCAGAGTAGCCCATGTGAAAAATGCTGCTCAGGCTACCTTAACAGATCTGTAGGGTTTTTTCCTCCAGGAGTAGAACCTATCCCAAGGGCTCCATTATGCAGTTCCCCTTGGCTGTATGGAAATAATTGATTTCACTTGAGTGGCTTCTGTTTAAAAAAATGCTTACCTGAAGATATTTTGGTTTCAAGGCTGAATTTCCTGGGTTTGATTATTATGCAAAAATGGATCCACTGTGTTTTAAATGGGAGACTGAGTTATAAAATTCTTCTGTCCATTAATTCCATGTTGCTGTGCTGGCATCAATTCCATATTGATCTGTTGAAGAGATTCCACTTTCCTGTAGTTTTCCTTTCTTTTCAGATGCCCCATGATATTATTCTACTCTATTTTTATTTCTTTTGTTAAATATTTAGTATGTGATAAGAGAAGAGATAAAAAAAATTATCTGGAATTAGTATTCCAAAAGTGTATTGAAGAGCAAAATATTAAAGTCTCAGTTACATTTTTCTCAAAATATTTCTGCTTATGTCTTTAGTAAATAATATTTATAACAGCAAATAATAGTCCTGAATGCTTTTCAATAATGCAGAATTGCTTGGGAAACAATTAAATTGTTGTCCTTATAGTATTCCGATATAGATATTCAGAACACGTGAAAAATAATACACTGATTTGGATGTGCATATTTTGTGCATTAATTGTGTGTTTAGTTTCATCTTTACCAAATCCAAAGTTAAATTGCTAATTTTCAACTCTTTTCCCTAAAAGGAGATGAGCAGATCCTTTTCATTACAGCACTGAATCACAGAGTCATGAAACAGTTTGCGTTGGGAGGGATCTTTAAAGGCTGTCTAGTTTAATTCCCCCTTCAATGAGCAGGGATATCTTCAACTAGATCAAGTTGCTCAGAGTCCTGTTCAACCTTCAGTGTTTGCAGGGATGGGGCACCTACCAACCCTGTGAGCAACCTGTTCCAGTGTTTCACCACATTCACAGAAAAAATAACTTCCTTGTATCAAATCTAAATCTAAATCTAACCTCTTTTAGTTTAAATCCATTACCTTTTGTCCTTTCACAACAGACCCTAATAAGTTGTTTATTTCCAACCCTTTAGAAAGTCTCCTTTAAGTACCGAAATGCCATAATAGAGTATCCCCAGAGATCTCTCTTCTTCAGTCTGAACAACCTGAACTCTCTCAGTCTGTCAAGTGGTGCTTCATCCCTCCTATCATTTTTGTGGACCCACTACGATGATGTTACAAACTGTAGCAAAGGTTTGGGAGTTCCCACTAGCAGAATTAAGAGACAAATGGTCTCAGATATTGGATTTTAAAATGTTAAGTCAATTTTATTTAACTATAAACTAAAGCATAGAGAAAGAGAAGGAAAAGACAGAGAAAGTTGGAAAAAAGCTAAGAACTACATTAAAAAAAGAAGCATAGGAAAAGGTTACCACCATGATGTTTTGGTGTCTGTTAAAATAGTTGTAATATGGTGAGGTGTCAGGGTCCTGTAATCAAGCAGAGTCCAGGAATACACAGACACATCAACATGATGCAAAGTCAATTCCCTTTTATTCTCTATATCCTCTACATATCCTATATCTCTACTTTCAGCTACATTTATAAGTTTCCAGTTCCACACACATGTCCACAGACTACTTGATTGGTCTCACACTAATCGCACAAGTTGTTTACACCTGAAGTCACCCTTTGATTGGCTATAGTCGTAAATGCTGGCTAATACTAAGTCTTTATTGCTATAGTAACCTTTACTGCTATTTTTACCAGCAAAACCTGTTTACTGTAGTTTCATGTTCTTTCTCATGTCTTTGCGCTGAGGCCTTTATCTACAGTTCAGCTTTGAGATATGCCTGCTGGACACACTCTGTCTCTGTCCCACAGCCCTTGTCTCATGGTATCTAGCAGTGAGGTGTTTCGATGGTCTCGGTGGTCACTGGTCTACTGTCACACACATGCATGAAGCTAGGCTTCAGGTTTTTTCTGCTGAGTTGCCTTTTTTTCTAGGCATTGCTGGAGCTCTGTTCATGTCTCATCCAGAGAGAGGAAGAGTTCTTTTGCAGATGTATTTTCCCCATTCGAGTCTCCTAGGTAGCAAAANTCTCTTCTTCAGTCTGAACAACCTGAACTCTCTCAGTCTGTCAAGTGGTGCTTCATCCCTCCTATCATTTTTGTGGACCCACTACGATGATGTTACAAACTGTAGCAAAGGTTTGGGAGTTCCCACTAGCAGAATTAAGAGACAAATGGTCTCAGATATTGGATTTTAAAATGTTAAGTCAATTTTATTTAACTATAAACTAAAGCATAGAGAAAGAGAAGGAAAAGACAGAGAAAGTTGGAAAAAAGCTAAGAACTACATTAAAAAAAGAAGCATAGGAAAAGGTTACCACCATGATGTTTTGGTGTCTGTTAAAATAGTTGTAATATGGTGAGGTGTCAGGGTCCTGTAATCAAGCAGAGTCCAGGAATACACAGACACATCAACATGATGCAAAGTCAATTCCCTTTTATTCTCTATATCCTCTACATATCCTATATCTCTACTTTCAGCTACATTTATAAGTTTCCAGTTCCACACACATGTCCACAGACTACTTGATTGGTCTCACACTAATCGCACAAGTTGTTTACACCTGAAGTCACCCTTTGATTGGCTATAGTCGTAAATGCTGGCTAATACTAAGTCTTTATTGCTATAGTAACCTTTACTGCTATTTTTACCAGCAAAACCTGTTTACTGTAGTTTCATGTTCTTTCTCATGTCTTTGCGCTGAGGCCTTTATCTACAGTTCAGCTTTGAGATATGCCTGCTGGACACACTCTGTCTCTGTCCCACAGCCCTTGTCTCATGGTATCTAGCAGTGAGGTGTTTCGATGGTCTCGGTGGTCACTGGTCTACTGTCACACACATGCATGAAGCTAGGCTTCAGGTTTTTTCTGCTGAGTTGCCTTTTTTTCTAGGCATTGCTGGAGCTCTGTTCATGTCTCATCCAGAGAGAGGAAGAGTTCTTTTGCAGATGTATTTTCCCCATTCGAGTCTCCTAGGTAGCAAAATCTCTCTGCCACACACGTGGGCTCACCGACCACATGAAGAGCAGCGTGGGAAACAGGGAGAAGCTTGTAATGAAGTGTCCTCTGCAACTCGTATATCTGGATCGAACCCATGTCCACACTANGTTGGAAAAAAGCTAAGAACTACATTAAAAAAAGAAGCATAGGAAAAGGTTACCACCATGATGTTTTGGTGTCTGTTAAAATAGTTGTAATATGGTGAGGTGTCAGGGTCCTGTAATCAAGCAGAGTCCAGGAATNTCAGCTCTCAAGGCACGTCCATCTTCCACGACCAATTGCAACTGTGCGTTGTTCTCCTGAGCACATGGCGACTGCAGCTTTTTAACTGTCTCTTTTAGAAAGTTTTTGCTACAACATGATTTTGCAACACTGTCACAATAGGTGACTCAGCAAGGAGAAAGGGCTCTCTCGCAACATGGGGTGGGGAGATAAGACAGTGGAGGCCTGTTCACCTCTCACAAGTCCTTTCAGGTGACCAGGAAACAATGAAGAAGCAAATTTAAAGAAATAGTCCACCACAGATGGGTATATGATTTTCCTGTGCTGAGGAACCCAGAACTGAATGCAGTAGTCCAAGTGGGATGTTACCGGAGCAGTGTAGAGGGGAATCATGCCCTGATGCATTTTGAGATAGCTATCTTAAGATGTCATCTCAGTCTAAGAATCTCAAATTTAAATTTTAAGAGAGCATCCCAGAGAATCAGGAGAGTTCCACAGAGGACCGCTGAAGGCCATATTTTATCACTGAACAAGTAAACCACAAGCTCATATTGAGGTGTCTACATTATTTTTTTTTTTTTTGTGATTGGGCAATGAAATATGCTGCAAAAGAGCTTTTATTAATGTTTGTGTCTTATACAAGCTCCCTTTGCTTGATGAACTGGGAGAAGAAAAAACAATCACAGAATATGCTGAGTTGAAAGGGAATCACTGTGGCTGAAAAAAGGAGGTAGTAGTTGTGTAATGTGAACAGAATCAATAGGCAACTACATAAATACTGTTTTGTTACTAGGAAAAAGCCTGTTCATACTGGTGTTAGCAAAAGCAGGGATCAATAGTCTTCAAAATCACTTGGTGAAATGGTAATCCGTAAAAGGAAGGACAAGCTTTGTTTTCTAAGATATTCATCATTAAATAACAGAAATTTAGAAAGGATAGTGCAAATAAAACAGAAGTAGAACATATGGTCAGTCCTCACAGCTATGGAAACACTGATAGACCTGAAACCGCAAGATCTAGTGTTTTCTACAGCATACATGGTCTGCATATATGCAGTAATCATTTTGAGGCCTTCAGGAAAATGATATTTCAGTGACTGTAGTGGAGGGAAAGTATAGTACTTCTAGAAGTTGTACTACAGTAAATATTAGAAATTGCATGGGCATATGCTGGTACATTGACCTCAGTCCCTACATGTACATGAAGTGATCAGTTGTCTTCTCCAGGTGGCACACAGAACATTACAGTAGACAGCTGACACTGTGGTATCTAATAATAATAATAATAATAAGCCTGCTGTGTTAATGTCATAGACCTGATTCCAGTCCCTTAATACTGCAGAAGTCTTACTATCTGGTGTAGGAATCTTGGACTTGGAACCACTATCCTTTAATCAGGAAAATTTAAAATTACACAGTCAGTAAGTTAAGAAAACCATAGCATTACCTATCCTTTGGTCTTCTCATCATGGTGTGAATATCACCTGAAGATCTTGCCTGAGAGATTGCAGAGAGCAGTTTCAAGGACTGTTTTGTTTTTTTGGGTGAAAATTACTGTCTATGTAATGGCTCAGGCAGAAAGTAATAAAGCTGTCTCTAGTTACTTGTCTGGCCTTCAGCTTTGCTAGTATATGCTGAAAATCAAATTAGCTAAGAAACTTTATAGAATTTGATTGCTGTCATTGCTACATCTGTATGGACTGTGCCAGTGTTGCTAGATATTTATGAAAAGCTTACTACTCCTGGACAGTTAATAGTCTAATATCAGCACTATTTCAGTCAGTAAGATCTGCTAAACCACCAGAAAACATATAGTTGAGAAGCTAGCATATTTTGTTCCTTGTCACTTCAAGATGTACCTGATTGAGATTGATATTCCTATTTGTTGTAGCTGAAGCAGCTCAAACAATGATCAGATTTGATTAGGCATCTGGTGTATGGTGTAACCTCTTTTATGAGCCTATGAAGTCAACTGTCCATAGCAATGCCAACAGAGTTAAAAGCCTGATTCTCTTGGCTATCTCCTTCCTTAAATTCTGTGATTCATTGTAGCTATAAGATATTCTTGCCACAGCATTATATCAAGTTGCAGAAAAATGAACAAGTGAGAGAGGAAGAACTGTTCAGGCAAGTGCCAGCTCACACAGATCTGTGCAGCTCAGGATGGAACCACACGAAGATGCTGGCAGCAGATTAACTGCCTCAGCCTGTCAGCTGGACTCATCATATTGGGATCAGTGCTATACCAGGGGCCTGTGCTGTTTCTTACTCCCTGCCAGGTTTAGTCAGCAGTAGTTTAGATTTCTTCTGTGATATCGAAATGCATTAAGAATGTCTAAATTTGTTGTTGTCTCTGTCTTGAAAAGACTTCCTAAGGGCCAGATTTGGGGAAAACAGTCAGTGCCTAGCTTTCCTTGTTCATTGGACATGTTTCACTCTCTGCAGGACTCTGGGATTTTCAACAAATAGGAGATAAGTCAGCGTTTCCTAACAAATGCCACAAGTATGTGAGGTGAGCACCTCCCAGCAGGTCTTGTGTTTAAGTCTGAGAGAGCATCAGGAAAGAACAATTATATTTAAAACTCCCAGAACACAAGTCACTTCATGTTTAGCACATCTGCAGGGCACCCTATGATCCACAAAAGTGGATTGAAAAATGTGATAGCCTATGTACTGAGCCATAAGGACTCACGAACTCTTCCATGATTTCAGTGAGAGGAACTTCATGTTTTACCTTCTTTCTGGCACCAATGTGATGTACACATACCTGGGGCTGGGGGAGAAGAGCAAGTTTAGGTATGCCAAATACTGCAGTTTCTCAATATGGTCACACAGATTTCTGGGATGCCAGATGG
>VYZS01013121.1:26336-53122 GCA_013400695.1 Neodrepanis coruscans | reverse complement strand
ATGATCTGGCATGATCAGGAGGCTAATTAACAGATATGTGTGCAATATTCTCAGAAATCCACCCGCTTCTATATGGAGGTCTAAATGTTCTGCTTAGAAGTAATTAAGGAGTTTGGGCAGTAGATTTTTAAAAGAATAGCTGTCATCCAAGATGACTGCACTTTAAAGGTGACCATCTGTCTGCTGAGGTCCTTTTTAACCTTCTGCAGATAAAAGTTCAAGAGAACAGTAGAGAAGGAAATTGCAGCAAATGGACCCTGAACCTTAGCAAGGTAGAGACCTCAATTCTAATTTGAATCAACTCAAACAGAGCAGGGAATGTGCAAAGTCCAGTAGGACTGAGCCCCCAGATGCTATTAGATGGTTACAAGAACTTATTCAGCAAATAAGTATATGACATGAAAGGTATAATCCTATAGTGTGAATGCCCATGTTTAAAAAGTACTTAAAGAAGATTATACTTCAATTATTATGCTACTTTGCTTTTACAGAGGGTTAAATCTGATGCTTTAGATTTAACAGCAGGGCTAACTTCCAGGCTAAACCAAAGCTCGTTTAAGGAATTGAAATGGCTCCAGTTCTTGATTTAAAACAGGTTTTTACTCTCAGTAATCTCTGGCAGAAAACACACATATTTTTCTTTTCAAGATGGTTTATGATCGATGATTTCAGTCCACTCCACATTACTCTACCACATGTCCTGAACTGCCTGGGACAATCCCAGATTGGGAAGCACATTCATAGGTCTCACACAAAGACTACCTCATACAGAAATAACACAATGTCCTAACATCTGTTCACAACCCATTTAATAATAAGCTCATATACCTTGACACTTTCAAAGAAGGTCTAGAAGTTACCATTACCTCTGGGAGACAAAGCAGCCATGTGAGGTTTGCACATACACTTTCTTTAAAACTAGATCTTATTATCACTGATGTTGTTAGAGAAGACACTAAATTCTGTCCTTGCTTTCAAGGTGGAACACCTTAACTCAAGCTGAATGTCTCAGTTGTGTGGCAGATATGAAATATACAGGGGCCATGTTGAACACTCCCTGCCTACCTATGAGTCACAGAAAATAATCCTATCTTGTCACATGGGGAGGAGAGAACCATGATCAAGGGAAAAGGCAATCCATGGAGCCATCTCTATACTGTGGTCTCTGCACTAGTACTCTCTCGAGACACCATTAGTTTCTTAAGGAAGAAGGAACCTTGGGATGGTATCAGCTATTGCCCTTTGACATTTGCAATTTCTATTTCAGACCAGAAGGAAGGTTCACTCAAAAATTAGAGTGTCTTTTTTTCTCAGTGATGACAGTCACTTTTATAAAATATCACTTATCCCTACAAACTTGCTGCTCCATCTCCTTCACAGACTCATAACATCGAATCCCTATTAGAGGCCTGTTAGGTACTCTCAGATGACCACCATGCAAGATTTGGTCTATCTGGATAGCAACAGACTGTGCTGTAATTTGGGTCCTTGTCTTTTTTAATACTGGAATGATAGTTTATTGCAGTTTTAGTGCTCATTCTCTTTCCACATATACTCTGATTTAATGTAAGACAGTTGATTTATTATGAGGCACAATGTGAATACTTGTTTTCACCTCCTTCCCATCTCCACGCCCCCCTTCCCACGTGTTCTGGTTGAAAAGTTCTGCAGTATGTAAGTGCCATCATCAACACATACATCATTCAACCCTCCTTGCAAGGATACCTTTACACCAAGTGATGAAGCCTACAAGCTTTACAGTCCAAGGAACCTACATTTGTCAGGTTAATGTTATTTTGGCATAGATGCATGACTTATAGCAATATTTTCCATTGTAGTAGTGATACACTGTTATAAACAAGAGATTAAAAAATCCAGTAGTGTTTGGAGTGCTTAACAGTCGGAATGGTTTCTAATTTTTAAGGCAACTTTTTGAAGAGATAACACTGCAAGTAAAAGTAATGAAGCCTCCCACAAAATCATTCATTAAAACAACAATTGAAATGTACATATTAAGTGACACAATTGACATACATCTGGGTAATTTAAATCTATTTATATTCAAGTGAGCAAAATGCTCACTACTGCTGCTTGGCGTAATGCAGATCAGAGTAACAGCGCTGCATCACTTAATGTTGTGTGGTAACTCTTATGTTCCATCTTAAAAATGTTAGAGATAAAAAAGAAATAATAACAGGAAAGAGAAATTACAGGGTATAATGCATAGAACAGAGATATTTTCAGCTGAGATTTGAAATCAGATTGAGAGTCAATGAGGTAGAGAAATAAAGAAAGGCTGTTCCAGATGGTGGGAGCTGCAGAGCAGAAGGCTGTCTTACCACCAATTAATTTAATGAAACCCACCCACTAGTTTCCCATCCTGACTCTTTTCCCAAACCATGTTAGGCTCAAACCTTGTGGTGTGAAACCACAAGAACCCAATGTCAAAAAATCCGTGCTCTTGGTATGCTATGGCGAGACACTGTGGTGAGATCCATCTGCAGCAAGACCCTGCATTCAGACAAATCCTTTCTTTCCCAAATGTCACTGTTAGGTCCAACAGATGATCCTATAGGAATCTGTGCCTGCACAGTGGTGAATGCTTCCAACTCCAGATCACTCCACACATCTTGGAAGCTGCTTCTCATCAGAGTGAGCAGGCTAGTACAATAAGAGAGGTGCTGCTCTTTAGGCAGAGACCACCATACAAGGAAAGGCTTTTGTGGGTGTGCTGAGAGGTAGTTCATGTACAAAATCTTCATTGTGAATCCACACCAGTTTACATGGCACATCATGGCACGGCCTTCTACATGAGTTCGGCCTTCTACATGAGCAGAGGCACTCATGAGATGCAGAGAGCTAATGCCACCACAAAGTAGTTCAGTTCTTCATCTGAGCCTAAAGGAAACCCTTCCATCCAGAGCTGGGTACACACACATCATACTAATATGCTCCTTCAGAGAACTCCTATACATCTGAAGTTTAATGCAACATAAAACAACCACTGTGATAATTACCTTTGCACAGTAGAATTCACCAAAGTGAATGCAAAAATTAATCACATGATGTATACACTGTAACAAGAGAAAGCCTGCATCAAATAGCATTTCTAAGCACATCTCACAAAATGAGTATACCTCCTGGCCACTAAACTAACAGTTCATCTAATAACATCAACTGCTGATGCCGAAGAACATTCTTTGCCCTGTCTTATGCAGTCCATCAGAACCAAGCTACTTCATAGTTCAGAAGTCATGCTTGGCTCAGCCTGGCATGTCTTCTGTGTACAGAGGCGCTTTCACTGATCTTACAGAACTAAGGTAGGGGAAGCAGTTTTTCAGACATTTGGATCTCAGGCAGCACAGGGCTTTCTAGGTTAAAAGTAATGTCTTCATTTTCACATTGAAACCCACAGGCACCCCTTACAAGTCAGTGGTCAGTTTGCAGGAAGAAGCATTCCTGAACCATCAGGATATTGAGCTTTCCCTAAGCTTCAATTTATGGATAACTTCCCCTCCACATCTGGAAGATCTGATCTTGCAGTATCTGATTTTGAAGCAAGCATAATCAAGAAGTTTGTGTGTTTGTGGAAACAATCACAAATTTTTGACTGTATGTAAGTGAAAAATACAGGCTGATTTAGCTATGGCTTTTTCCTCATTTTATAGCAGTTAAAAGTTCTAGGATATACTTTCACTGAAAAACAAAGAATCAGTACATGCTATCCATTAAACCCATGACCTTTAAGCTATTCCAGGGTAAAACTGGAATAATGCAAGAGTGACTCACCTCCCAAACACTGTAAATGTAGATTCACAATATTATTTGATTTTATTCCTTTGCATAATTCTACTTATGGCAAATCTCAAAAACTAGATAGAAACTATTAAAGAAGTGATGACAAAAATGCTGTGTTAGGTTTCCATTTATTTTAACATGAAAAAGATTTACAGCCTATACCAATATCAGATTATAAAAATTAGGGCCCTCCATAAGTTAAAAGGTTTTGCTCTTACTGAGCTATAATAAGGTAGCTAATAAGTCAGATTTGAAAAGTCTGAGAAGCAGAAAAACAATCAGTAATGGAAAGGGAGATCTTAAAAGCATATAGAGATTTTAAAAGGAGAATTTTGTAGAATGCAATTAAATATCAGTAGAAAAGGTAACTTGACAAAATAACTATACTAATCCTCCTCTCATAGTAGCCTTCATGGCTGAATCAGTCTTTTTTTCTCTTTCTTTTTTTTTTTCCATTAAACAGCTCTGTATAATGACATTGAATTCCATGCAAATATTCTACTTCTTTAGGAATAATTTATTGTAGCTTTCCTGGAAAATTTTAGTTGGATCTTAAAAGGTTTTATGGCCTCAATTACAGCACTTTTACTCCTAATAATCAATATTGATTTTACCTTATCGTTCTTTTAAAATTTTCTGTTGGTTTACATAGAATCCAAATCTTGACTGAGTTTATAAAGTGGTATTTTCATTCTAAAATAATATTATTTTATGTCATTATTCCAACTCCTCAATAGTTTCTTCTGCTATATCACTGAAAACATAAACCAAATATTAGTTTCTTTGTTAGGAGAAAGCAAGTGTAATGTACGACAGCAGGAGGAAGATAGCTGATTAGCAGGACTGCTCAGTGACCTAAAGTTGTGCTCATCCCTCTATGTGTTTTCACTGTCCTCCAGAGCTTTGTTCACTGTACTACAGTCTGTTTCTCACCTGCAGTTGTCACCCACACTCCTGTTGCAATACCCTAAGGAGAAACTCCACACACTGACCTACTGGAGCTTTCACTACACACTCCTCCTGGGAAACAGTCTTCTGAATCAGCTCTGTGCACCACAGGCAGATGCAAGGACCTGTATTTTTTGACTGCTTCTCTATATAACCA
This sequence comes from Neodrepanis coruscans, assembly GCA_013400695.1. Classification (NCBI taxonomy): domain Eukaryota; kingdom Metazoa; phylum Chordata; class Aves; order Passeriformes; family Philepittidae; genus Neodrepanis; species Neodrepanis coruscans. The sequence continues at coordinate 48,219 of VYZS01013121.1, read as the reverse complement.
GGCTTTTCCAGCTGAACAGCTCTCTTGGGCCGTTACACTGACACCTCTAAATTGTGACTTCTCAAGACATAACACATCCTTCTTTTCATCTCCTGCAGGTGCTGTGCCACTTTCCTTAGCATTAGCAATATGGTGTGTGAAGTCTGAGTCACGGAGATTGTCCTCTCTTTGAGACTGCCACCCCTGCCTGGACTTCTCCTGGTGACAGACAGCAATGAGGTGCTGTCACACAAGGCATCCCAGCACTCTCTTGAGTTGGGAGCTGTGGGAAAGGCTGTGTTTTAGGCATCTGCCTCTTTTCAGTCTCATGGGGGATAACTTCCTTGTTTTCTCCATGGAATAAATGAATGTGAAATAAATGCACTTTGATTGGTAAGTCCTATGTTTTATTCAGCTAAAGTTTTATTCTGATAAAGTTTGATTTGTTTTCCCTGGAGGAGGGCAGTGGTTAATTTACATCCTTGAAGACTTGTCTGAAGTGGGCATATTTGTTTATATTTTACCAGGACTAACTTCATTTTTCACTCCAAGTATAATACTCATTTTTTCCTTGCCTTTTCTGAGACAATTAAATGACACACATATACACACAGTTTAAATATCGATTTAGTTTTTCAACTAGGAAGAATATGGAAAAAACATGTGACAAGCATTATATGAAAGGAATGATATGTAGAATATGTCTGTGACTGTTTCTATTGACTTATACACCTGCTTTGAAGGGTCTTTTACTGTGTCCTTTTACTTCGTTACACTGAGTTTATTTCAGCATCTTTGGAAATGAAAAGATCCCCTTTTGTTTCAGAATTAGTATTTGACTGATGAAAAGAATGAACCCCAGGGGCTGTCTTTTCTAATCAGGCACTGTACAAGCACTTGAGCTGACTATGTTCTGCAGAACATTGAAAACATGGCATGCCCAGGAAATGTTTGCCATCACATTAGTGATGCTGTAATGGGCACCACAAATCACCTGGACATTAATAGAATGAAATCACTTACTGCCTCTGAAAGCAGCTTTATTCTCAGTTGGTGTCCTGAAGGCACCATGTGTGCAGTCTAGAGTTTCTATCACAAAGGAGAATTTTTCAAATATCATGAAAGACTTGCTGCTTTTGGGGTTTGTTTAAGCCTCCACTGATTGTTTCTGATGGCAAACCTTTAAACACAACTAGTGTTGGGAAAAATGCATATAAAATTAATTAGTTGTCTCACAAACTTTAAGTGATCTCCGATTTTTCTAAAAGCTGTAGCAGGACAGGATACACGACTTCTAATGACTGCCCTTACTCTCACTTAACTGCAATAACACATCAGATGTGTTTCTTTATCCTATTATTGCTGGTTTGTAATTTGATCATCAGACAGATTTGAATTCTCCCCAAGCTGTTCCAAAGTGTCTGTAACAGAAGCAGAGGTATCTACATGTACTTCCTACCTTGTTCAGAAAATAGAACAGCTTCAATGATCACAGCCCATGTGAAGCAGACAGCAGTGGTTAAATTAAAATGTTGTGATCAAAGAAATGGGCTGTTAAAAATACCTGATTTCCTATTAGGGAAGAATTTTTAATTGTGTTTCTGGTGCCTAGAACATGCTGAACTTTTTATGAGATAATTCAGGTAACAGTCCATTAGAAAGTGTATTTGATTTAGCCTCAGGAAGTTTGGAAAAAGAGAGAGCACTCCTGTGTGAGCAGTGACTGCCCCCCTGCCCCTGCCAGGGCTGCTCTGGGCAGCAGAGAGAGCAGCATGCCCCCCCTCTGCCCCTACAATGCCCAGCCAGCGGCATGGCTGCATACCGAAATCAACTGTAGGCTGCCTTAACAGATCTAGGTATGAGTTGCAGCAATTTAAATCCCACTCTGTTTACCTTGTTACAAGAGCAGTATCCTCTGCAGCTAAATTCAAGACATCTCAGGAGTCCAAATCTTTTACTGTCCATAAAATAAAATATCTGACATCTCAGGCTTATCTTTCTGCTTTTAACTTATTTTCCCTTTGTATTAATAGAATGTTGGTTATACCACATTCAAGAAAGCATCTAGTTTCTCCAGCGCTACTCTAGCAATCAAACTGATAGCTGTAAACCAGATAAATAGGAGTTGTATACCACTGTTTCTGCTGGCCCATTTTTCATTTTTTGAAATAAACCCCCCAGAGTCTTCTTTCAGAATAAATTGAAGATAAAAAAGTAATCTTTTGATGTGGATAGTTTGAGCATGTCAGATTTGTGAAGCATCTTCTTCAGCTAGCTTTGCACTCTGTCTTTTGAAAGACTTATAAGGCAAAGCACTGCTGTCAGAATTTTTAAAAGAGTAGTTGTATAAGACAAAATTAAGTAGCTCTATTAAAAGCAGAGGATCTAGAAAGTAGGTTCTACTCTACTTGTTAATGCCAAGCAGCATTGCAGTCTCTAAGTCTTCCTTACTGAAATCAATGAAATTACTTAGGAAGGGGGGATAATACTCAGTTTGAGAAAACATGCCTAAATATGTCCTTAACTCTACTGCTTTTGGCTGTGAAGATGACCTTACAACCTAGGATCCAGCAAATACCTCTTGCTCTGTGCCCATTGTTCCAAATAGGAGAGAACAAAATAATCCTGCACAGAGCTGAGCGGCAAGCTTATTTGTTACTAGGGTCCCATTTACTCTGAGCAGTTCTTTTGTTTCTTTAAATTGTACTGTGGGAAGAACTGGTTGAAGTAGAAGCAATAAGGAAACCTGTTTTCCTTTCTCTTCCCTAGTTCCTCTGCAAAGCTAATGACCAAATATATTTCTTTGAATATTTTTCTATGCAAAGTACCAAATTTAAGCACTGCAGAAGCGAGTTGTTTTGTACACAATTCTAATTAATGGTAAACTACAGAAATGTAATCAATTTCTGCTCTTGGAAATCTGGTCATATCTGGATATGAAATAATAGATCTGAGATTATTAAAGTTAATAATTCTTAGTAGTCTGCTGAGATTTCCATTTTCCATGTAGGTCTTCAACAGTTCAGACAAGTATGTGGCATCATTTCACCACTGATGTGCTGATCATCCTCTTCTTGCCCATACAGCAACTAACCTATGGCCAGCTTCAGGCAAGTCAGTGCTTGCTCAAGTTTGCCTGTGGAACTAGTCACAATGATTTTACATAGGGAAGTGATAAATTTACTGCAGGTGTATGTGCCTTCTTCATCAGAGACTTTACTACTAAGCTGCTATGAATCAAGGGTTATGTCATCAGTGCGATAAGCAGCACCAAGCACAACAGGTTGCTGACTAGAGCTTTTAAAAGCCCTTGTTAATAGCATAAACAGTAAACATGATCAGTTCTGCTCTGTGGTATAAAGACCACAGGAAATGAAGAAGGCAACTAGTCAAAGAAAATAAGAAAGAGAGATAGTTAAATTCCTGGTCTTTCTGAAATTTATGCAAAGGACATACTGTTAATGACTTCTCACACTAATCTGCATGTGCATAGATTTAAAGATTCTCACATTGTTCCAGTAAAAAAGGAGGAAGTGTCTGAATCAGAGAAATTATATTCTGACTATATTCCATATTCTATGGAGTGGATGTAGTCAAATTCTCACATCATAAGGAAACCAAAGTTAGATTGAAGTGATTAATGATCAGCTTGTATTTGAGGCCTATGTGTAGGAACATCCTCAGTGCCACTTATATAGGAGCTGAACAATTCAGGTAAGACGGGATAATGGACAGACTTGTGAAGAAACAGGATTTTTGCTTCCAAATTCACCCAGTCTGTAGGAGTTTGGTATGACAATTGAAGAGGACAGGTTTGGTAGGAAAACAAGGTCCTAGAGAAAGTGAAAGAAATCTGGCTGATGGTTTTGGTTGAAAGCAGTGGAAAAGGCTTTAGCCTTGGTCTGTATGTTCCTACATACAGACATTTGTGCAAAAATAAAGGGAACTACCTATGCAACAGAAAATGCCCTGCCTCTTATTGAATCACGTTAAAAATGTTTCTACCTCAACCGCGTGAAAGCCATCATTTTCAGATTCATTTTCTCTCTGACCATCAGATTGAGAGTTTGTGAGGCAATATCCTGTGAAAAGAATTTCCCTCAACTTAAAAAAAATCAGCTAAATTGTCTCCTGACAAATATATTGACTGAACCCAGTAATGATTTTCATTTGCTGATGTTCACCCAGTAAAGAAAGGAAGCGGCACCCTTCCTCTCAAAGGAAATGAACTCTGTTCTCAGTATGGGGGTGTATGGGGAAAGCTAATTACTTTTTCCATGTCAGGAGAGAAATGACATGTGGCTAGAAAGTAATGTGAATTCTGGTGACCCTGCAACCTCTGCAGAAACATGACCTTGTCTTGTTACGAACTGCTACGTGGTGGGGCTGGTGCACAGTGCAGGGGGCATGGGCTCAAAGGTGAAGAAAAAGAAATGCAGCTTGGGAACCTGAGAAAACCAGCATAGAGGAAGAGGCATGACATGAAGTAGCCTGTGTTCCTGCAAGGCCATGCTTCCTCGAGCAAGAAATTCACTCGTTGGACCTGAAATTATTTTTACTTTTGTGAAGTTTGGTTGTAGCTTAACTGTTGTAAAATACTCTTTTCCAAGGTGGTACTTAGAAGAACTACTTACAGCATAAAGATGTAAAAAAGCACTGTTGTACCTGTTCCTTTGGCTCTGAAATATTATTTTTATCTTTTAATCACTATTTGAGAATGTATTTCCCTACCACTGGCAACTGTAATTTGTAAATAGATTTTCTGCGCCCTGATTCTTGGCTTGTCCTTTCAGCTCCAGACCTCTACAACTGGCCTCAGTGGTAGCTTTGTGTCAGTAAACTACTGATAGACTTGGGTTCTCAAGTCCCGCTCTTCATCCACTGCTCTCAGTAATGCCTCACCCTTTTCATGCAGTGCTGGCACTTGCTTGCATACTGGTGCTCCTGTGGTAACTGAAGTGCAACTTGCTGTGAGCAGAAGAAGCTGGGTGTTATGGGTTAGAGAGGGGGTGTAGGTTAGCCAGTGAAATGGGGGAGGGGGGTGTCTTTTAAAACTTTTTTATATTTTCATGAGAGAGCAGAGCGAACGGGGTGAATGGACCCTGGCGGCTCACAGCGAGTGGGTGGATCTGCTCCGTCCGGAGTGGCTGCTGGGTGGTGGTGCGGTGTGTGCCCCCCCGGCCGCGCATGGCCGTGGCGCGGGCAGTGAGCACAGGGCACAGCAGGGCCGTGCACGAGGCTGGTCCAGCCCACGTTTGCCACTATGGCACGGCCATTCCTGCCCTGGCCCGTGGCCTGCGCTGGGGCCAGAAGCAGCAGAGCACAGGCACCCAGTGGAGGCAGTGGCTGAGGGTGCCCGCTCTGGTCTGTCAGTCGGTGCACCGCGGGCACCTGCTGGCCCTCGCCCATGAGTGTGCCAGATGGTGTGGGCCAGGCTGGCGTGGCCCTGGGCAAGTGGCAGTGGCAGGAGCTGGGAGGCAGCGGGGGAGCAGCCAGTGCCAGCTCTTCCCTTACCGCAGCCCACGCTGTCGCTGAACACAGCATGGCTTGGGTGTGATGGAAGCAGCGGCAGGTCGGTGCTGCTGGCAGCCGGTCCCCAATGCCGAGCAGGAGAGTGGGGGCAAGCCCCAGGGCAGCAGTGCGGGGTGGTCCCTCGGCAGTGGGCACTCTGCAGGTAGTACCCCGGGCTCCCCCAGCGTCTCTGCAGCACTGCTGGCGCTGGTGGCGGTGGCTGGCAGTGTGTCAAGCCCTGTCACGGGCATTTTTGGTGACAGCTGCCATTTTGCTGTCACGGTGAGGTCCGCAGAGGGGGCAGTGCCCAGTGCCCACCAAGTCAGAAGAAGAGTCTGAGAAAATATGAGAACAGGCACATTATGAAAGGAGCAGACACGGAAGTCCTCACCCCCACTTTTCAGCTCTGCTTTTGGCTCGGATCCATCGGCTCGGCTTCCCTTATCCTCTCCGCTCTTCCCTTTTCCTCTCCACTGTGGCCCAGGCAGTAGCGCAGCATGCTTGCAGAGGCAGTGTGGGCAGAGGACCACACAGCTCCAAGCAGCAGCTACAGCAGTGTGGTATCTCTTCCCGTTGAGGTACCCCAGGGTTTCCTTTCACTGTCTTGATTTTCCAGCAGCTCGAGAGTCAGACCCTCCTGCATCACCTCCCCAGCACTGTCTATGTGGCAGCGTTCCTTCCTCTCCCTCCATAGCCCAGCAGCCAGCCCAGAGCAGCAGAGTGGGTCTTTTTCCCCTTTTTTTGTGTGTTATTGTTGGGTTATAGTTTGTAATCAATAAATTACTGTGTTGTTGTGGTCTTCTCTATTACGTCTCTTGTCACTTAATAACACCCCCTCTTGTCCAAACCACGACACTGGGGCTGACAGTTGGATATAGAGAGTAGGACCTGTTTCTTAATCAGCTACTGGGCACTACTGTCTCACGTATCTTCCAGGAACATTTTTCCCCTCAGTAGTAGCAGAGATACTTATACAGCCAGATCATTTTCTGCCTTCACAGTGATGAAAAGGCAGTTTAGTAGGATTTTCCACCATTTGTTGGATTACATTTAAGATTCTAGCAAGAAATATCAACATAGGAAGAAAGCGTCACATAATAATTAAACAAGTATGTGAAAAAGAAGTATTTAAACTTCCGTTTAAATACAAAAAACCCCCACAGAACAAATTACATCCTGAAATACAAAACTGGTAACTCCAGAGAGAAGGACATGGAGAGAAGAGAACATAGTAGGTAGAAAATAATTTTAAAAGAGTAAGATAACTATTTTACAGGAGGACAATAGTAATTCATTAAAATATTTATAAATAAGACAAAATTTATTATGCATTAGAAAGCATTGCAGGAATTTTCATAGGAACTACAGTATAGGGAATGCATTGTAAGCCCTTGTATTATTTATATACTTCCAGTATTCTGCTTGGTTTATAAGACTCCTGTGTCTCACATGCTTAAGAATCAGATATTGCAGCCATGTCCCCTAGAAAGTCATCTTTTTACTCTGCAAAAGAGCAGTAAATGAATAGTTTTTAAAATCAATTAGTACACAGAAAAATAATTTATCATAAATAGCCTTTTCTTAAATGAAAACAAATTTAAAGCCTTAAAATATATTCTATGTCATCTAGTCCTCATTATTGCAAATGTACTTCTTTGTTACCCAAAACACAGGAAAAAAAGGCCATTTTCTTCTAGAATGAGTAAATGTCTCTTTTCCATATTGTAGATATAAAATTTCATTGCTTATCTCCATTATGAAGAGATTTAACAACAAAGTTGCTTCTTGAAGCTGCTGTATCAAGGGATACAGAAGACTCACTGAAGTGACTAGCTCTGAAAAAATTTGCTTCCAGATTCATCTCCGAGGCAATAACCCTTGTCTTCCCTCCTGAGCTTCAACCACCTGTTGGGGGTCAAACATCTCTCCTATTGATCAAAGACTTTCTAGAGTTTTTGCACATTGAAATATATATTCTTTTACTTTTATGTATGCCCTACGTATTACATTGACAAACTTGACTCCAATGTTTAAAGTTACATATAACCCCTTGCTAAAAAAAGGTCTGCAAAAACCACCCACCTACCAAACAAAATATGAAATAAAAAGAACCTATTTGTTTGTTGCTGTGTTATGAGACAGCGATATTAAATGTATGTGTTTGTTTTTAAAAGAATATGAAAGTGTTCGTGATAAATTAGACAAAAAGACAAAATTTAATTAAAAAAACCCTAGAAACAGAATTGCTAGACCTGTTTAGAAGTGGTCATTCAGTGATCTGAACCTATAGGATTGAGATAAATTACTTGTGGTAACATTTTCCTCTTGGAAAATCACAGATGAGACTAAACGAGATGTTTTATATATATAGTAGCAAACAGTCATAGGTACATTTCATTTTGAAAGTCCCATCTGTCTTGCAGCCCAAACAGTTTTGACACCACAGAATGATTGCTGCACTTCACGTTATATGAAAAGGTAGTAAGAGTTGATATATACCAGGGCCCTAAACATCAGAGCTCCACTTTCCTATACTGAGCATTTATTCTAAGGAACTGGTTAAAAAAAAATTATATTCATTGCCCAAAAAATATGATTAAAATTTGATTTCAAGACTTTGAGTTATCTAATCCTTAGAATTATCTGATTCATAAATTCAAGATGTTGCCTTTTTTTCTGTAGTAAAGTAAACAGAACACATGCGTGTGATTTATCATTTCATCACGTTTTAATTGACTACATTAAAGCTACAAAAAAGAAGGGAACTCCACCTGTGTACTTGTTGGAGCCTGATCCAGCATGTATCATAAAGCTAACTGTGTGTGGTAATCCAGAGTCAGGCAGGTTTAAATTAATAATATGACTTAAATACTACCATCAAAGCAAAGAGTTAATTGTTTTCCTGTTTGGACACTGAAATGCCACAGGAGCTCAAAATATTGTTACCATCATCAGGAAAGTAAGTGTAGAGTTTACCCAAGGTTGTGCTGTCTTACTGCTTACTAAACAGCTACCAGCAGTATGCTCAGTCACAGCTACAATCACCTTCTTTATCAAAGCACTAGCAATTGCTTTATCTACAGTAAAAAGAAATACTTATTTCTAAGATTCAGGTTATGCCTCTGAGCAGACACTGATTGGACCCTATGCATTTTGCAGACAGAAACATATTAGCTACAATTTCCCTGGAAGGATTACTCACATGACTTTGAAAGACAAACAGAAGATATATTTTTCCTTTAAATGGTTCATAAAATACCACTATAGATGATTTAACCCATTGCATCCATACAGGAAAGTATTGTCTACTGGATATGGAAAATGATTCTCTATCAGAAAAAATAATCATATTTCCTTTGTAATAATGGGTGTCTCTTGAATGATTGTATAGCTGCAAAATACTCCAAGATCCACCATAGGGAATAATTTCTGGTACTGGTCAGTTTGCTGCAGGAGTAAAGTCAAGGTGCCACTCCCATTTTACCCTTCTATAGCTTTGTAGGCTTCAGTTTGCCTTGGTATAATCAATACTACTAAGGATCATGTGCTGCTGACTAAATGACAATTGTTTTCTCCTTTTGGTCCCTAGGCTGCCAGTCGGAGGAACTGGTCAAAGCAGTTTGGATTGGATGAGAGAGCAATTGCATGGGTCTTCTCTGATTTCTGAAATGTTGTGTCAAGTGGTTGTCGGAACAATAGTTTTCCTTTGAAATTGCTGCTTGCATGTGCAAAGGAGGGTAGCTATGAAAAACGAACCAGACAGATCTGCCTCCTTAGCTTTCTGGAGGCTTTGCAACAATATTATGGAAGGGATTAAATCCCCAAAGAAAAACAGAATAAATGAAGACGAAATTTAGTATTTGATGTAATCCAAACCAGTGTAATAAGCTAGAGCTCACCACGTCATGGTAGACTGTAACAGAGCAAGTTATAAAGGAAGGTGGATACAACATCCGTTTTCCACATTCCTAATGAACAGTGTGAATTCATTGCTTTCAGAATAACAGATGATTTAATTGGATCTGTACAATCTAATGCAATCAATCTCATTTAACTAAATGTCACATAGCCCTTTTCACTAAGAGGCAGTTTATGTGCACACACCAAAGAGCACAACCAATTTCTGAAACTCTTACTAATGTAAGATCAGTTTTTATGAATAGCCCAGAAAAAGCATGCACTTCTGTTTTGTTTCTAACTTAACTGCTAAAAACACTGCCTTCAAGAAACATTCAAAAGGTTATGGTCTAACAGCAAAACCCCTGGGAATTATGGTCTCTTCAGCATGGAGAAGAGGAGACTGAGGGGAGACTTCATTGCAGTTCCTCTCATTGTGAGAGGAAGAGGAGGGGCAGGAACTGTTCCCTTCTCTGTGGTGACCAGTGACAGGACCTGAGGGAATGGCCTGAAGTTGTGTCAGGGGAGGTTTAGGCTGGATATTAGAGAAAGGTTCTTCACCCAGAGGTTGGTTGGGCAGTGGAACAGGCTCCATAGAGAAGTGGTCACAGCACCAAGCATGACAGAGTTCAAGAAGTGTTTGGATGATACTCTCAGGCACATGGTGTAACTCTTGGGGATGGTCCTCTGCAGGGCTAAGGGTTGGATTTGAGGATCCTTGTGAGTCCCTTCCAACTCAGCATTAAAAAAAAAAAAAAAAAAAGAAATGAAAAGTGTGCTTTATAGATGTACCATCCCCGTCTCAGTAGCCAAGCAGTATTGTTCACTGTTTTTGCAAAGCAGATGAATGTGACTGATTATCCTGCAAAGACAACAAAAAGAGATGTTACATTTTCCTGCAAAGTAGAATTTCTAGGATGTTAAAACTTGAACTTATTTAGCTGTGTTAATGTGCTCAAAGAATTCCACTGATTTGTGATGGTTTCAATATTCATATAGTTTTAATTGGAAATTATTCCTATCAGAAAGATGTGAAGCTAGGGAAAATCCTTAAATAGAAGTGACTCATGATCTTAAATTTCTCGTCTCAAGAACCTGGTAAAGCAAAATATTCGAAGGAATTTTTGCACCCAAATTCACTTTGCTTTAAAGATATGAAACCTACATTTATGTACCCTAAAATGCTGTAAAGTCATAAGTATATTTTCAAAAGAGATCTTAGAACCTAAATCTCATTATGGGAGAGAGTCACTTTGAAAATAAAACATAAGATCTTTAAATCATGCTGTCATTTTGAAAATAAATACGAGATTGTAAGTGACCCCAATGGCCTTAAACCTTAGTCTAAATAATTACACCATTAGTTGCATTTTACAATTCTCCCCAATTAATTGTCATTTTGTGTCAATTCATAAGGAAGAACAAAACTCACAAAAGTCATAATTTCTGGCCTTTGCCTTACTTAAGGTTCTTTGATTTTCCAATCTCTACTTTCCTTCTGAAATTTAACAGAGACCAAAAAAGAAGAGGAATATGTGATCAAAAGATGCTGATTTATGATCTAAAGCACTTGAACATTTTTAAGACCTTCAAGAGGTCTTAAAGACCTTCATTTAATGTGTCCCCAGGTGACTTTAGTTTACACAGCCAACCCTTACAGCACAGATAATCTAGGCAGACGTTGTCTTTGGCAGCATTACAGGACTACATTTCACAAAACTGGCCTGTTTGTTAACTGGTTTTCACTCTTTCAGACAGCCACCCATGCATTATTTATGGCATCAGGCATTGCTATATGTTTTCTTTCACCTTCTATTTGATTACAGAAACGTAATTGTGGTTAGCAGAAAAGCAATGGAAATATTGCAAATATAGATTTAGTTCTCCTTTGCGTCTCTTATCTTTTTTCAGGGTGTATAGGAATATTTGGTTTGGAGGCTTGCTTGGATTTCTTTTTGACTTGATTCATGATTCAAAGTATAATCATACAATATTTGATTCTCTGAAAGAGCTTCTGAATCTCTGAATGGTAACTAACTGAATGGGCTATTAATCTCTGGAATGCTGAAAGCCAGTATGTTTGTCCTGCAACCATCCCCTTATTTGCAATTTACAGGTTAGGTTACCTGAATAAAACATACATGGATCAATTTACTTTCTTGCAGTCCTTTACACTCTTCCAACTCCCCTGCCTGGTCCTGCCACTAAAATCCAAAATATATACATGGAAAAAAAAGATGCTGGCATTAATCTGAGAAACACCTAAGGACTATTAGAATGAATAGAAGGAGCACTTTCACAGGCTATCAGCAGAAACACTTATCCATTTTTATCTACTTACCCGGTTTGTCGAGAACAAATTACACAGGGTGGGGGTGGAATGTGTGTGCAAACTGAGTAAATTTGGGTTGATTCATCACCTGTCCTACATTGTAGATCAATCAGTTAATAATTTCATTGACCTGGAGGATCATTCAGAACAATACATTTAATTCAGTCATGCATTTAGTTTAATTAAGGTTTGATGTTACAGTGCTCTGCTGGCAAAGAGATATTAAATCTGTTTTCTTTTTGCTTTTCATTCACCATTATGAATTTCCTCCAGTGGCTATCACTCAAAAAGGATCTTTTGTTTTAATTTACCTAAATGGCTCACTCCTTCTGTGAAATTCTGCACTTTTCTTTCAAAGAAAAAATACCTGAAAATCTTTCTGCATCATTTGATGAATGTGTGGGAAATGTAAGGTCTCTTGGATACTTCAGCAAAACAACAATTAACATTAATATGTCATTCAGCTCCAGAAACTGAGAGTAACAGGTCTGTTATAATCAATATGTACAATGAATACAGACAGAGCTCTACAAGCTGTCAGTGCTGAATTTGATCTCACAAATGATGCTAGAACATTCAGAGAGACTTTGCTTTATTGTTTGCTCTTCTTACAGTGCTATTTTCACAGCAGCTACTACCTCTTTCTTCCCTTGTGTAACTGACTTTTATGTTTCAAACCCCTGCAAGTTTGCCACAGGTTGAAAGGAGTGTTCATCTTGCACAGTGCACTGAGTGTCAACAATGTCACTCAACCTGGCCTGGGAGCCTCTGTGATGTGTCTGAGTTGCGGAAGGAAAGGTTTACTTTGGGGGCCTAAAGAAATGCTTCAGGGAACTAGAAAATAAGGCTAAGCAGGGACTTTAGAAGTGGACATATGCCCCAGGGAAGTGAAGCTAACAAAAGCAGGATGCCTGTAGAAGCTAGACACCAATACAAGAAAAGGTAGCATGGAAAGCAAGAAGCAGACGCTACATAGAGCTTAGAGATAGCAATTAGAACAATATGGACAACTGGTGAAAAACATGTTTTTCTGTGATTTGGTTGGTATGCAGCAACTCAGTTTCTCTGGGAAGGATGAAGAGGAAAATGTCTGACTTCACCTCCACCCCCCACCCAAATTTCTGGGACACCCAGGATGGGCAGAATGGGGCAGGGAATGGAGAGGGAACCCAGACCGGGAACCAATCACGTAATGTGGAAAGCCTACTGCTAGAAAAGGGTATATAACCTTGTGTGCCCCACAGCTCGTGGAAGGAGTTTTGAAATGTTTTTATAACTCGCCTCCCTGAGCACAGAATAAACGTACCTGCTCATGACAAGGCCTAAGTTGTGAGATTGTATTCCTCATATCAGTCTATGTCAACCTTCCCGATAATGCAGAAAAGACGGATTGACATGTTTCCTGACTATGTCTATCAAAGGATAGTTTATCATCACCTTAACTTAATGGAAAGCATCTTACTGCAGAGCTTGTTGATGCTCTGAAGAGCAATAGTTTGAGCTTTGCAGATCTGCTTTAGGCCTGTCTTGAGGCCTAAACAATCCATGCATGTTGCAAGACTATGGTTGAGAATAGGACATTTTTCTTGCCCCCAGGTCCCCTGGCATAATTTGACATACTCCAGGATGTTCAGTCATATGCTGGCTACCAGTCAGAACAGATCATTAAGATGTTCTTCTGCTCTTGGTTTCCATGTAACTGGCCAGCTTCTTCTCTTGATAAACTGCCTGGCTTGGCCATCCAGAAGTGGTCCAGTCATGCATGAATGGTCTTTACTGCTTATGCTAAGGCCATTACAATCTCTGCATTTCATTTATGCTAAGTAAAGTGTTTCAAAGCAGTGAACAGCTGAGATGCATATAAGTTCCGTATTTTAGAGAAGACCAGATACCTGCAAAAGCAAGATTATTCAGGAGGAAGCATTAGTTGGACAGCTAGCCATTTCACTCTCATGTGTTTCCTCAATGTATTGGCTTAAAAATCTAGTCACTAGATCTCTTGTTTTTAAGGTACAGTTATCCCTCTGGGACTTACAGCCAGAGGATTTAGGAATTCATTTGCTTTGAATTAAGGTTTTGCTTCAACAGCTATGGTTTCAACTTCCAAATTGGTTAATGGCTCTGTAGGCAGACCCAGGACTCTGATGAGGTCCAATATGCATATTCACCATTCACGTGCTGTGATTGAAAACACTTTTTGTTCTGGCAGTATGAAATGAAGCGCATATGATTTGATTATGCAAGTTTGACTACTTTTTTTCTTTTCTATATTCTGTTTGAAGAGGGTGTTCTAACAGTCCTGGATTCTCCGCTCTCATGGGGGTGACAGCATAAGGGACTGGTCAAAAGTAGGTTTGGGATGTCCAAAGAGCTGTATAGTGAAGCTTGCTGTTACTTTTCTTCTTCACTTTGATTTATCAAGTACATATGGATGTTTTCATCACAGATCAGCCAATTTGTATGATACACTTATATCATGAACCCTTATATCAGGGTGCTACCTGAGAAATTTCAGAAAATTAATTGCCAGCTGGAGAAAGAAGTTGCAAAATAATTTCGCCAAAATGTTTGTGTCTTTGCTGTTCATTGCTGAGGCATGAATTTTACCAAGAAACAGATATATGTGATATTGATATATTAGTTTCAGAAGTATGAAGTTGAAGAGACACATATTTGCTTTGAGAGAACATGCTTGAAAAGTCTGTTTGCTGTTTGAACATTTTTTGCCCCAGTTTGGAGAAGGGCTGGACAGCACATAATTCATGCTATGACTGTCATGGCACACAGGGAACATGTCTTTCTGAGTGATAATTAACTTTCTCCTTCAAGTTTTTATTCGATTTTTTTTTTAATTTTACTTGGCTGAATAACTGATTGGAGGACAGAGCCCATTTTACTGTGTATGGAAGCTCAGGTAAAAAATACCCATGTTTTTTTCCCTTTGCAAACTATGTAAAACCACTATTTTCAATTTTGCAATCTGCTCTATGAAAAAAATATACCAGCTCTGTATTAGTTTTGTCTAGTAATATCTGAAAAAGCACTAAATATGTTATTTTAGTAGCTTTTCCCATTTTCAGCTAAGCCTAGTTTTTCTTTTCTACTCTTCTGAGTTAGGTGTTTCTTGGTTTAGAGAACAAACTTCTCCCTTTATGTTTAGACTCATGCTCTCCCAGGAAGCCTCCTACTGTTCAATAACAAAAAGATACTTGAGAGAAAAAGATCTGTCTGGAGCACTTGGAGTACTGTAAGACTGTCCCTCAGCTGTGGGCTTCTGAGTCAGAGACCCTCTCTTACTCCAGGTATATATACAATGTCATTGCTTCCAATTTAATGACCTCACATCTTCTTACTTTGTCTCACTGTGAGTTTGTTCTTGTTAAGGGCCTGATCCATCAAAGCACTTAAGCTCATGGTTGTGGGTTGTAAACCCACTAGGGTAAGTACCTTAACTTTTTATATCCCTGTAAAGTGTGTACCTATGGCACTATAAAAGATGGGTTTAAATGATGTCAGTGATAAGAGCTAACCTTTTCTGTTCAGTACTTAATTCTCCACTGTAACACAAGAAGTTTCTGCAGTCTGTGTTGCATATATTTCAAACAAGGCTGGTTTTGACAAATTGACTGTTTCTTTTTTAGTTCTGTCTTTTTTGCACTTGTCTGAAAGAGCATCTACACCTAATAAATTTTTGAGACATTCTTGTTTATCTGTATTCCTCAAAAAAACACTTAGATTCTGTTAGACACCCTGGAGGATTACTTAATACATAAAAATTTTTTAGTTCAGCTTCTTTAAACACTTAAACCAGATAAGAAAACAGGACCATCACAGTAGGTTCAAATCCTTTTCCTGCAAACATCCCCACAGGGTAGGTTTTAAGTTAAATCCCATTGTGAGAACTGAATTTGGTCCATTGTAGAATTTTAATTTTCTTAAGTACAGAAAATAAAAAGTAATTAAACCTCTGCATATTCCTTGTGTACTATAAATACATTAATGAAATAGGCAAAGGAAATCAACTCCTAAATTATTTGCAGTAGTAAAATGCTGACTATTGAAACACAGTTTAATTTCTTAATTTATAATTTTTATCAGGCTAAAATAGGCCTCCAGGAGCAATTTAGGCATTACAATAATGCAGTTGTTCAGTATAGGTAGCAGTTAGATACACAACTGGTTCAGAGCCCACAGAAAGGAAGTCAAGCTCTAATCGTAAAACCTTTAGGTAACCAGTGTACCTCTAAGTTAGGATATATAAAGTGTAAATTTCCAACTCCAAAATTAATTGAGACTTCGCTTTGAATATATTACAGAAAAAACTGAAGTCCAACACAAAACATAATGAATAGATGTCATATATTAATAGCAGAGACAAGTGGAAATCTTTTAGCCTATATATCAGACTGTACATTTGCAAAAGAAAGATTAGTAGGTAGGCATTTCAAAGTTGAGCCTGTTAAGAGAAGGGTTTTACTGAGTATTTCCTTATATGAAAAAGTGCTTTCAATTTTTCTGCTGTACAGGGCAGATGACATGCATCACAATCATCATTAAAATAACACTAACTTACTGAGGTGTTCCCAAATTGCCATAGTGCAGATGCGATCTGTTTGAAATTTAACAACCTTTGTCACCTTCCATTTGCAACTACAAGGAGCATGAATGGCTCAGGAAAAAGCCTGAAACATTGTGTATTTCATCCAACACAGTGCTTTTCACATGTTAAAGCTCTTCAAACAGTACTTCTTTTCTGGAGCAACACTCCAAAGTGCTGAGAGAAGTGACCAGCTCCTGTTATACTCAGAAGCCTAACCATCCTTTAGAAGACTTTCAATATCAAAGCAGGGGAAAAGTGAGTGGATCAGATAGCTGAATAATCTCTCTGTAAAAGCTGTAGCTTGAAATCCTACTAATGTCCAGTTTGGGAGGGTTTCCTCCAGAAACATAGGATCATAAGATATTGAAGGGTACCTCAGGAGATCTCTACTGCAAATTTCTCAAAGCAGGATCAGTTCTGAGGTCAGCTCAAATTACTCAGGGCTATGTATGTTCTGGTTTTGGAACCTCCACAGATGGAGCCTACACAACATCTTGCCAGCCTACTCCAGTGCTTGAGTGTCCTGGTGCCATGTGAGTTCAGAGACACTGTAGAGAATAGTGCTAGGCACAAAACCCTAATTTACCACACTATCTCCAAACCACACTGAGGAAAGGCCAGCCTTGCCTGCTCTGCAGCCTGTATTTCCTTTCCATGAAGAAAGGGGAATGTTTGTTCAGACTGGAAATACAACAAAGAACTATGGTTTTCAGTAGAGGCTGTTCCAACACTTCAGTAAACCGTATTTGTTACTGTAAATTAATATTGGGCATTTCTTCTTAACCAAGAGATCTAGCAAGAGTTGTTTCCAATTAAATTTAAATTCTAGTCACCACTTGAGAGCTGAATCATGAAGTTACTCACTTAGGCCTTAATCTAATCTGGTTTCAAAAGCAGCTACTTCCAGCAAAAAAAGCTTAGCAGCTTCTGGACATCAGCTGAACTGCAGAAAGTGCTGAGGGATACCCCAGTTTGTGGGTGGAACATGTCCTATGGACATTCCTCCAGTGTCATTCAGGGAAAGGTTTATGACATACATGTGTGCTGGTTTTGGCTGGGATGGGGGGTTACTTCATAGTATCTTGTACGGAGCTGTGTTTGGGATTTGTGCTTAAAACAGTACTGATAACACAGAGATGTTTTAGTTACTGCTGAACAGGGCTTACAACAGAGTTAAGGCCACCAGTGAGGCGGCTGGGGATGCACAAAAAGTTGGGCACACAGCTGGGACAGCTGTCTCCAACTGACTCAAGGGATATCCCACACCATATGGCATCATGCTCAGCATATTTCTTATAAACAACTGTTTTTAGATTATTATTTTTTAAAAATTGCTTTAATTCAAGTTTTATTAAGTTATTTTGTATCTTACGCTGCTTATGGGTCAGGTGTCTTTCTACTACAGGGTTATTACTCTACTAAGGGCCCAAACACAGAAAAACTAAATACTAAATAGCATTAAATACTACGTGGCATTAAACTCATTTCCAGAATAAAAAAATCTCATAAAATATGTTATATCCTCAACAGAATCCATTAAATGGACTTCAAGCATGCTGAAAGATGTCAATATGTTATTTACAAACTTAAATACCTATTGCACACAAAGAGAAACTTGTTTATTTGTAGAGATTGTAAAATTTATTTTTTCAAGGAATATAATAAAGCCTAACTGAGAAGGGCAATCAAGAAGACTGTGAAACCCTATTTCACTGTTTCCATAGTAACCTCCTTACTAAGCTAGTAGCCCTGGTTAGGAAAAATCATATAAGCAAATATATTGTAAAAATTTCCCAGTCATAATGAATACACTCTCATAGTTTGACTTTTTGAATTGCTTTCACAAATATCTTGCTCTTTTATTAGTATTTTTGTTACCTTTAAGAAGCGAAACTTGAAGCAAAATGTAACAACCTGCCCTACCCATTGCTCTCAGCATTTAAAAAGACATATTTTAGGTACAGTACATTTAATTAAAATTTAACTATGTTGGTAGGGAAAATAAGGACAACCAAACTCAAACAGTAAAGGAATTGAATTGTGCATTTGCCTAGAAAATGAAAAAACCTTCTCAAGAATATGAAAACTGCAAATCTAGGAATTAACACTAGCTGCAGAATCGCTTGTCCAGCTCCCTGTGCGAAGCAGATCCAGCTCTCAGTTTTTGCAAAAGCTGCAGTTAAGAAAAGACAGAGCCACATGATTTGGTTTTGTACAACCATAGGAGAACACTGAAAAACTATGATTTGAATGAAAAGCTTTCCAAGTTCAATGAAATAAACACCATGTTTTGGGCTTGATGAGAAGTGTTCTCAGGCTGTCCTGCAGAGCTTCAGACATGCTCAGCCAGCCACTCCAGGGCACAGCAGCTGCATACAAGCTGTGTGGGTAGCACACAGAAGGCGTGGGGCTGGCAGCCTCTGGGCCCCATGGGGCCAGGGGCTCTCATCCCACCTCAGCCAGAAGCAGGGCAAGTGTAGGCAATTGTGACAGCCCCAGCCCTGAGCATCAGGCACCCCTTGGGGTCAGGGACAGGTGAAGGTTGTGCTGGGATGTGGGCTCGTGGGAGGGCTCATGGGGAGCTGGAGACTAGCTCGTTATAGAGTCCTGCAGTATCTGAGTGCTTTGTAGTAGGTAACAGGCTAACATGGAAGGACATGAAGTCCTTGCTTGAACAGATCATCCCATTAAGGTGACAATTCTTCACAAAATGCACATGCTTAACTTCAGTATCCTGAAGCAAGAACGTGACTAAATGCTGTAAGTTATGTAGTTTCATTTTCTTTTTTATTCTGAAGAATTTAGAAATGGACAACATACAAATATAATTTCAGTGGAGACAAGATAGCTAGCTAGCAGCTGTGATACTACATGCAATCCTTTTCAAAGTTAATAGTAATTATTTTTAACGCATCTTATTGGCTTCTAATAATCTCTGAGGGGATTAATAGTTAAATATATATGTGTTGATGATAGAAAGCAGAATGAAGTGTACTGATTTACTGCAACTCTTCATTATATTTAAAAGCATTCCACTGTGATGAAGACATCCACCATAGGCTGTGGTATTTTCACACTGCAAAGGAATAGTTAAGAGCAGGAAGACAAAAAAAGAAAGCAAACAATGTTTTAACTTGAATTCAAGCCAGATTTCACAAAACCAAGACCCTATTCAAATCTAATGAAGCAGAACACATTTCCCTGTTTAAGGGTATGGATGAAACATATCTGCCTATGTGTATGCTAAAAATTTTACTAGGTAAAATAATAGCAATTTATGATATTGCATAAAGATAAGTATGTAACTGAACTTCCTGTAGACAGTCAAATCTGGATTTTCATTTTCTATTACCCACAATGATATAATTCTGTTGATTTTCATGGAATTAGATTTAAACCATCATTTTATGAGACAGAACAAGAAGATAAGTTAAAATTCAGATAATAAGATCAAGAAAAAAATGTGAAGTTTTAGTTTTTATGACATATGCTGTGATAAGGTTTCTTTTGGATCTTATATTTAATGAGTTGACAGAAAAGAGTTACATACTACATCTGTAGGTTTTAGACATAGGCAGCCAAGAATTAGAACAAAAAATTGACCACTCTTTACCTAGCAAAACTTCCAATATTAAAAGGAAAATTCCTCTTAAAAACAATGGGATCAAAATTTTATCTCCTGTTTCTATTTATTTCCTGGTGAGTTTTACACATGTAACTATTACCAGTAAAAGAAAAAAAATGTAAGAAACTCAACATTGAAAAACTGAATGCATGCTTGTTTTGCAAATGACACATGGCCCTGCAGCCTGTGTATGTGTGTGTCCCTATGTAATAGAGCTGAAATTCTTCATAAGCATTATCATCAGTCATCTTTCTCAGAGGAAAATGAACACAGTATGTCATTATGTCTAGGACTGTATCACGGTTTGGCTATTAATGGGCATTGAGCCAAACTCCAGGGGGAAAAAAAAGGTGATATTTATTTTGGAAGCCTCTCAAAAGAGAGGCTTTCTCTTTTGTGGTACTTGGTGCTACTGTCAGCACTTACAAACAGAAAGAAAACAATCAAATTCTGTTATCCAGTTTTGGCAAAATGTTCTGAATACTTACCTGAAGAGGGTTAATTAGACAACTCTATCTCTCCTGACTTAGAGCCTGGGTCACTCCTGCTCTCAGTTTTTGATAACACATATCTTCCTTGCCCCACAGACCTTCTCTCTAAAGAATGTGGTGGCATTTGCACAATCTTCAAATATAAATACTGCCTTGTGCTTATCCAGAACTTTTGCAAAATTGCCATACCTTGATTAAACTCGCCACTAAGTTATCATATTTCCTACAACTCTCCACAAGGGTCAGAGGGAAAGATTTAGGTGTGTTTGGGTTCTTTAAACAGAACATTGTTACTCTAGGTGCTTTGATAGACCATAGGTAGGATCTCATAATCCCGGTCTTTGTGCTCCATATTTCTGTTTCTTATATCCTTGAGGCTTATAGAAATATGTTTTTAGTATCTTTCTTCAAAGTGCTGAAGTGTGCAAGCTCAGTTTATTTGGACAAAATTGTCCTGAGAGTTTACTCGGCCTCATCCACATAGGTATCCTGCTCCTGACGTTTATTCTAACATTTATCTCCATCTCCAGTCATATCTTATTCCCACTGGAACCATTCATAGGGAACACTCCTTGCTTCCTCTAGTTGGCCTCTATTATGGCTACTAGAGGATCTCAGCACATCTACAGCGCAAAGCTGAGCTTGATTGGATTCAAGAGCATTCCGTTAAAGTAATTATATTTGTTGTCCAGGAACCTTAATAGTTTTGAGACTATTTATGCAAGCAAGAACAGTTTTCATAATTTCTTCCCCATTGTACATGATACAACTTCAACATTGCTGCCTGAATGTGTATTTTTACTTCTTTTCAAACTTTGTCAAGGCATGCATTTTAACAATATTTCTACTGCTGTATTCGGTTTACTGTAAGGTCTAATAGAACCTCTTATTTCTGTACCTCAGTTCAGAAGAGAAACTTTTTTTTGACTCTTAGGGCATCCTTGGATGAACAGCTGCTGTTAGAGTTACTTTGTGCCCTATACATGCAGATATATACTCACTGAGGTTTTTAGAATCACAATAAAATACTTGTAATATAGCAGTACAATCCCAGATTTTATCTACAGGCTGTACTTCAAAATAGACTCAAAATTCTTCCCTCTGTCTCATGACGTTCCCTTGGAAAATACTAGATCACAAAGAAGTATTCCCAGGAGAGCAATCCTCCAATTTTTCTGCTGCTGTAGATGCTCTCTCAGTCATTCTGTTGCTTCTGGTTAATAAGTCATAAAACCTGTCATAAAGCCTGTCATGATGAGTGTGTATGCCTTTTCTGCCAAAGTAGTTTATAGTTTCCAGAACAGAAAACACTACCACGTGAGAAGTCACTACAGAAAGTTGCAATAGTTTCTCTTTCAACTCAGTTATGCTCTTCTGAGGCTTCAGAGGAGTAAGAGTCATCAGAGTCCTAGGCTAGACCTTTTTTCTAGGCTTATTGCCTCAGGGTG
>VYZS01013117.1:13629-27290 GCA_013400695.1 Neodrepanis coruscans | reverse complement strand
CGCCTCACACAGAGAGGCAACATAACACGTATACTAAATAACTGCTATTGTTTTGTCCTTATTGCTCATTCTCTTCTACCTGTGTGTCCTTTACTGAGAAAGCATACACACCTTGCAGAAAAATCTCAGGTAAGGACAGATTCTAAAATGTGAGAACAAACAATTTCGTATCAAGTTTAGTTGAGAAATTGCATCTTCCATTACTAATCTTAAGGAGATACTTAAAATTTATATGTCAGGAAGAAGTTTAAGAATATCTGTTAATTTCTTATCCCCTATTTCTACCAAAAAAAAAAGGTCTTTTGCAATGAAAGTCGTGGAACTTGCTTTCCCAGTTTGTATTTATTTGTTATTTTTATTGATTTATGATTTGTACTGTGTTCTCTGAACTTTGTATCCCTACCAACAATGTAAAAGTGTTTTTTGGATAAAATCGGAATCATAATGACTTACATTTTCTTCTATAAAAATAATTTTGGTTTGTGTGTTATAAATAATTCAGTGATAAAAAGCAAACATTATTCCTCTTTTGTTTGTTTGTTTGTTTGTTTGTTTTCCTGTGGTTTTGTTTTGGTATTTTTCAGGCTTGAAGAAAGATTCAAAACTTTATTATTTAACAAGGCAAATCAATTAAACATTTTTTATGTTCTCTCAGTGGACTCCCTGATTAAGACATGAAGAATTCTTCTCTATATATGGAGTAAATAGGTCTGAGAAATTTGTATAATATTAATCTGTACATAATTTGGACACAAGCATTCAAGGCTTTTTGAAAAAAGAAATGTGTCCAATAGGATACAATTAATTCCTCAACAACCAAAGTCAACCAGCCCCTTCTTCCACCAGCAGTTTCCTCTGTGTTCCTTGGCAAGCTGTATGACTTTTCAATGGCTTATTTCCCTGTCAGCGAGTAAGAAGAGAGTTACTTGTAAACATAAGTGGGAAGATATATCTCTAAGTGCTAATCAGATGAAAGAAATTACTATTCCATTATCAGCTGATTGAACTCTCAATTCTAAGTAGCAGTGTGAGTAGCGTTATTGAAAGTATTTTATAATAACAGCCTGCAATAATATCTCTTAGACAAGTATTAGTCATATGTAAGCACTATTACAGAATTTTGGTTTTTCTTGATATCTCATTAAAAATGAATCAACTTCTTTTGGAGGCTTGCTTTGTGTTAAGCAAAACAGTGTATCACTTTTAAAAATAAACATTCATATCAGATTCTGAGGAATTTGCTTTTAGAAAAAACATGCAGATTAGTTAACAACAAAATGGAAACCAAAAGTATAAGTACAGCTTACCATACTGCAATTATCAAGCTTTTGCTTGTATCTTGAATAATTATCTGTTTAAGTGTAGTCTAAATCACTGCTGATCGAATCTACCATTCTTAGGATTTATCATCTTGAGCTGACTTGTTTTCCAGCAAGTTGGAATGGATAGTTATCCACAAAATCAAAACTGATCTTTGCACTTGGTCAAAATCAAAACCTGATCTCCTTTACTCAGCACTGATGATGCTGCACCTTGAATCCTGTGTTTGGTTTTTGGCCCCTCTCTACAAGAAAGGGATTGAGGGGCTGGAGTGTATCCAGAAACTGAGCCAGTGAAGGGTCCATAGAAAAAGTCCTGTGAGGAACAGCTGTGGGACTTGGGGTTGTTTAGCGTGGAGAAAAAGAGGCAACAACTGACAGGTAACAACTTACAAGACAGGTTTAGACTTGTATTAGGAAATACTTCACTGTTCAGACATTGAAATGGGCTGCCCAGGGAAGTGGTGGATTCACAATCCCTAGAAGTGTTCAAAAGGTGTGTGGATGTGAAACTTGGAGATATGGTTTAGTGGTTAACACAGTGGTTCTGGGTTAACAGTTGTACTAAAGTATCTCACAGTATTTTCCTACCTTAATGATTCTATGATTCTTTGAATAAGTAGAGCCTGAGCAAACATGTGAAGTCTGAGCATATTAAACTTGCTTATTTTAGCTAATTGAAATCAAATGTTCAAACATTTTTTTTTTTTTTTACTGCTTTAAATAATATAAAAGACATGTTAGTATTTCTAACACTAAACCTACTTCACTATTACAGTTCTCATTTCTTGGAAGGACAAAGTGTAGAATTTTGTATTTCTGCTGTTTATGTACTTTTCCTAATTAAGGTATAGTATTTGTTTTGTATATACACATTCTCTATATCAATGATCAATATCAAATTTACAAGTAAAAATAGTACTATCACTTCAGACACAGAGAGGGTTATGTTATTTTCTGCACTCATTAACATACTAGTTATTATAAGAATTGTACATAAATGAAAGAATAGAAGACCAGAAGACATTTTTTCTTATTCACAGAGATATTTCTGTTGTTACTCAGGGAGAGGTTAAGGAGTTGAATTGGTTAAAAGAGACAAATTTTTTTTTTTAGATTAAGTAATTTAGGGAATACAATATTTTTATTTTGTACGTTTGTGCTGAAGTCCTGTGTAAGGGATAGTTATTCATGAATAACTCTGCATGTCCTTGAAAATCTCTTTGAAACTCAAAACCTGTATGAAACTTTTTGTGCTACAGTTTAGATCTAAAATTCCAGCTTTCTTCCATGAGCAAAAATCTGTACATCAAAGATTAGAGAAACTGGCATCCTCATTTTATACTTGTGCTATGAAGAACCAGAAATTACTATCTGACACTGAAATTGTAGGAAAACTCTCAGTGACTCCACAGGTTGAAAATGCATTCACTGTTTTAGCTTAGATAGCCTCACGTCATAATTGTCATTAATTTCTTTAACTACAAATGTCAGAAAAAAAAAAAAAGTATTAAACTTGTACACAAAGAACTATTCACTGTTCAGAAGTGCAATTTGCAGAATCCCTTTGTCAAAGTAAAATTGATTTTACAAGAGCAAAGGCACTTCCCAACGAAGATCAAACTTCAACTTTCTGTTTATAATTGTTTTGGCACTATAGCTGTTTAAAAACATAAATAGAAAGAATACAAAAACATGTGATTGCAAGATTTCTTCTTTTATACCTGAAAAAGAACTGTAGGCAAGAAATACAGAAGTTGAGATCATCCTCAACAAATACTAACTGCAGAAAAAATTGCCAGGCTACATCTCTGAGCCTGTACATATAGGTCTAAGAATGTGCCTTGAAAAACATGAAAGACTCAATATTTAAATGATGTAGCAATTCTCAGTATATTTTACCTATTTGTTGGAACATGCTAAATAATTTTTCTTGACTCAAAAGGCAAAGAATTCCAAACCCTACGGATGTAGGCAACATAACTGACAGTCAAAAATGATGCAACTTCTCCTGTGTTATTTTCAGGTGCGAAATGTCTTTATTGTACACAAAATTTTACTTTTTTCACCATGGATAGAAATGAGTAGGATCCTGCTAGAAAGGCATTAGAAAAACAATTTCTAATCTATACAGATGGGCTGGGAGATGAACAGATAAACCTGCCAAGAAGGACTTGGGGGTGTTGGTGGATGAGAGGCTGGACATGAGCTGGCAATGTGCACTTGCAGTCCAGAAATCCAGTAGTATCCTGGGCTCCATTCAAAAGCAGCATGGCCAGCAGTCTGAGGGAGGTGATTCTGCCCCTCTACGCCATTCTGGTGAGACCCCACCTGAAGAACTGCATCCAGCTCTGAGGTCCTTAGCACAAGGACATTGGAATGAGTGCAGGGGAGAGTCATGAAGATGACTGTATGGATGAAACCCATCACCTATTAGGACAGGCTGAGGTACTTTGGGCAGATTAGGCTGGATATAAGGAGGAAATCGTCTATGATGAGGATGATGATACAATGGTGTACAGGGATGAGTGGACCTTGTGCAAGAGATGGCAAAAAGATAGACTGATTTAAGGATTTCTTCCCTTTTTGTTCAAGACACCTTTGGTAGCTGGAAAGCTTGGATTTCTTTCCAGCCTTTCAGAACAGTTAACTCCCTGAAAAGATAACTGTTTCACAGATGATCTTGGAGCCCACACAAGTATCAGGAGGCATGTTCTTAAGAAGGGTTGGAGAGGAAAATGTTTTTGCATTCTTTTGTGCGCAAGGTGGACACACACCTTTAGCCAGCATTCTCGCTTTTGAAAAATAAATTTTTCTTAAGTNGGTTTAGACTTGTATTAGGAAATACTTCACTGTTCAGACATTGAAATGGGCTGCCCAGGGAAGTGGTGGATTCACAATCCCTAGAAGTGTTCAAAAGGTGTGTGGATGTGAAACTTGGAGATATGGTTTAGTGGTTAACACAGTGGTTCTGGGTTAACAGTTGTACTAAAGTATCTCACAGTATTTTCCTACCTTAATGATTCTATGATTCTTTGAATAAGTAGAGCCTGAGCAAACATGTGAAGTCTGAGCATATTAAACTTGCTTATTTTAGCTAATTGAAATCAAATGTTCAAACATTTTTTTTTTTTTTTACTGCTTTAAATAATATAAAAGACATGTTAGTATTTCTAACACTAAACCTACTTCACTATTACAGTTCTCATTTCTTGGAAGGACAAAGTGTAGAATTTTGTATTTCTGCTGTTTATGTACTTTTCCTAATTAAGGTATAGTATTTGTTTTGTATATACACATTCTCTATATCAATGATCAATATCAAATTTACAAGTAAAAATAGTACTATCACTTCAGACACAGAGAGGGTTATGTTATTTTCTGCACTCATTAACATACTAGTTATTATAAGAATTGTACATAAATGAAAGAATAGAAGACCAGAAGACATTTTTTCTTATTCACAGAGATATTTCTGTTGTTACTCAGGGAGAGGTTAAGGAGTTGAATTGGTTAAAAGAGACAAATTTTTTTTTTTAGATTAAGTAATTTAGGGAATACAATATTTTTATTTTGTACGTTTGTGCTGAAGTCCTGTGTAAGGGATAGTTATTCATGAATAACTCTGCATGTCCTTGAAAATCTCTTTGAAACTCAAAACCTGTATGAAACTTTTTGTGCTACAGTTTAGATCTAAAATTCCAGCTTTCTTCCATGAGCAAAAATCTGTACATCAAAGATTAGAGAAACTGGCATCCTCATTTTATACTTGTGCTATGAAGAACCAGAAATTACTATCTGACACTGAAATTGTAGGAAAACTCTCAGTGACTCCACAGGTTGAAAATGCATTCACTGTTTTAGCTTAGATAGCCTCACGTCATAATTGTCATTAATTTCTTTAACTACAAATGTCAGAAAAAAAAAAAAAGTATTAAACTTGTACACAAAGAACTATTCACTGTTCAGAAGTGCAATTTGCAGAATCCCTTTGTCAAAGTAAAATTGATTTTACAAGAGCAAAGGCACTTCCCAACGAAGATCAAACTTCAACTTTCTGTTTATAATTGTTTTGGCACTATAGCTGTTTAAAAACATAAATAGAAAGAATACAAAAACATGTGATTGCAAGATTTCTTCTTTTATACCTGAAAAAGAACTGTAGGCAAGAAATACAGAAGTTGAGATCATCCTCAACAAATACTAACTGCAGAAAAAATTGCCAGGCTACATCTCTGAGCCTGTACATATAGGTCTAAGAATGTGCCTTGAAAAACATGAAAGACTCAATATTTAAATGATGTAGCAATTCTCAGTATATTTTACCTATTTGTTGGAACATGCTAAATAATTTTTCTTGACTCAAAAGGCAAAGAATTCCAAACCCTACGGATGTAGGCAACATAACTGACAGTCAAAAATGATGCAACTTCTCCTGTGTTATTTTCAGGTGCGAAATGTCTTTATTGTACACAAAATTTTACTTTTTTCACCATGGATAGAAATGAGTAGGATCCTGCTAGAAAGGCATTAGAAAAACAATTTCTAATCTATACAGATGGGCTGGGAGATGAACAGATAAACCTGCCAAGAAGGACTTGGGGGTGTTGGTGGATGAGAGGCTGGACATGAGCTGGCAATGTGCACTTGCAGTCCAGAAATCCAGTAGTATCCTGGGCTCCATTCAAAAGCAGCATGGCCAGCAGTCTGAGGGAGGTGATTCTGCCCCTCTACGCCATTCTGGTGAGACCCCACCTGAAGAACTGCATCCAGCTCTGAGGTCCTTAGCACAAGGACATTGGAATGAGTGCAGGGGAGAGTCATGAAGATGACTGTATGGATGAAACCCATCACCTATTAGGACAGGCTGAGGTACTTTGGGCAGATTAGGCTGGATATAAGGAGGAAATCGTCTATGATGAGGATGATGATACAATGGTGTACAGGGATGAGTGGACCTTGTGCAAGAGATGGCAAAAAGATAGACTGATTTAAGGATTTCTTCCCTTTTTGTTCAAGACACCTTTGGTAGCTGGAAAGCTTGGATTTCTTTCCAGCCTTTCAGAACAGTTAACTCCCTGAAAAGATAACTGTTTCACAGATGATCTTGGAGCCCACACAAGTATCAGGAGGCATGTTCTTAAGAAGGGTTGGAGAGGAAAATGTTTTTGCATTCTTTTGTGCGCAAGGTGGACACACACCTTTAGCCAGCATTCTCGCTTTTGAAAAATAAATTTTTCTTAAGTCCTTCCACTGCCTGGCATTTTGGAGGTACCTGAGTTGTCTTCCTTTACAAATGGTACAGGTTGGCCAGAGAACGTGTGGATGTCCGTCTCTGGAAGTTTAAGTCCTCATCCATCGTGGAGTAGGTTACACTCAATGATCTTTATAGGTCATTTCCAACCCAAAGTGCTACATGATTCTATGATGTAGTGCTTTTCAAGACTTTTTTCCAAGCTTTTCAATTTCTCTGTCTGGATTTTTGTCTGCTGATTTTGCACAAGTTGTTATGGAACTCAAACATTTATCACGAGCTAGTGACTGCTCAGCATGTTCCTACAAACATTCTTTCAATTTCTTTGGCAAATTGTCTTCATCTAAACCTGGATACTTTGACTGATATTTCGCATTACTTGGACTCCTGGTTTTCAAAGATATGTGATAATTATACAGATATGTATACAATGTATTTATCCTACATGAATTGTTTGGTCAATATACAAACAATTGCTGAACCTGCATTTACTCTTATTAAAGAGTATCATGTCTGAGCAGATTGACTTATATCAGTAGACATAAGTAGATATCTTACTTTGACATATTTCTGAATATGAGCAAGTAATATAAAACATAGTAGAGTTCTTCACTCAAAACAGATAAATCTGTTGATATATTGGAACTGTTTCAGTGTCTATTTCATTGAGACTTTAAACATTCATAGAAGCTGTAGTTCAGCAAAAGTGAATGTCCTGGTTTTGGACAATAGAGGGTGTTACCAATGGACAAGAGATGTAGAGAAAAGGCAATAATTTTATTGAATGTGTGGGGTGGGTATGAATATGTATGGTTTAATGGATATGGGTATGAACAAACTGATATGAATTTGGTATAAAAGTGGTGAACCAGAGGAAAAACTCACAAAAACAATAACCAATGTCTGTAGGGTCCTCCTTGGGGAGTCTCAGTTGCTGGAAATGGTGAATGGATTAATTTGGAGGTTGGCAGGAACAGACAGAAGAGGCAAGGGTCGCACTGGAGTCCCGAGTAAGCAGCGCTGAGAGGAGTGCTCTGTCCCTTGCCACGTGCTGGACACACACACAAAGAGGGAAGAGGTGAGCCCATGGGTTCCTTGTAAAGCCTCTGCTTTCCTTCCCAAGGTTCTGCGAGGGGCTGCCCCTTTTCCCAGGTGCCTCTCAAGCAGAGAGACTGTTGAGAGATTGAGGAAAAGAGAGCACAAAAGGACGTCCCCTCCCTAGGACGTCCCCTCCCTGGCCCATCCCCCCGGCCCAGCATGTTCCGGACAGGGAAGGGGACATGACTTCCTGTAGTTTCTGGCGGAGAAATGGGAGTCTTGCTGCCCTGCCCGGGCAGATGCCAGACAGGGCACATCTGATCCCAAACCCCTCGGCCCCCAAGCCTGGCCAGGGACCCAAACCAGGGGTGTCCTGTTTCCGTCCCCAGTTTGGGGCTTAGCCCCGTCCCCTCACTGGTCCAAAGAGGAAAAACCGGAAAAAAAAGTTATTTTTCATGTTCCACTCTGCAGCCTGCCAACCCATCACAGTGAACATAAAAAATCAAATTAAAATGCAAATGGCATAGCTCTTACAAGTGTTGTAATACAGGCTATCCAGACACCAGGGGAGCAAAGAGCAGTCTAGGTTTCAAAATCATATGTTATCAAAACAAAATTACCAGAAAATCATGTAAAGTGACAAAGGAGATAAATAGGAAAGATAAATATAAAATGTTTATCAAAGAAATTATTTTAGAAATATAGAGAATCAACAATATATGGGACAAAAAGTATCAATGTAGAAAAAAAATATATTTTTGTTACAGTGCAGCCACTGTCTCTACTACCTTTCGAATAACAGGAGTAAAATATATAATGAAAAATTACCAAATTCTTTAAAATCACATTATTTTACACTAGTAACAACAGAAATGTCATGCGGAAAAATTCCACTTCCCCAAGTGTCAGTGAAATGTTCTTGCTGATGCAGTCAGAGCTTTTACAGCAGCTACATATCACTCATTCTGTCCTGAGCTTTTCTGCTGTCATCTACAAACAATATATGTGAAAATTTTCATGAGAAAGTGAATGGCAGCAACAAACTTTCCTTGGAGACTTTATGAAGTCACTGGGGCTGTTTCTTTTTATGGCACTTCCTGAGAAGAGAGAGAAAAAAGAAGAGAATGCAATTTCTGCTTTCTGAAAGGCCATTGACTGCTGCTTCAGTTCCACAGATCAGTGCAAGGAGGGAATATGTTCATGACCTAATCTCATTATTTATCTGAAACACTGAGCAGAAACAGTCATTTGGGGTCTTACTCCAGCAGAGGTCTGATTGCCTAAACTGCTTTTTTAATGGACATGAGGGCAATGGCCTCTTCACAGGATGCAGTCAGTGTAACAATCTGTTCTGGGACCAGTGCCTCCTCACCAATAGAATATGAAGGTTCACCTACCCTTGGGCCACCATTGCCCATATGTTTTCCTACTTTTGAATAACATTTAGTTTTGTAGTTTTTTGTGGGTTTTATTGTTTAGTTTTGTTTGTTTTCTTTTTTAACTCAGCAGAAGTCCATAGTCTGAAGTGTAGCTCAGTTTTGCTGCTACACCTGAAGCTTTCTAACATACTCTTTTACAGCCTCTGTGGAATGATTTTCTTGAGATAAACAAAAATTCACATTACTTTTCATAGTAGATTTTCATGTTTGTGTACATGGCATACTATTTCATTCAAAATCACTGTGTGGCTGGGATAGGAGCCTAGTGAAAGCCCAGTGCTCTAAGAATTCTCTATAAGGATATTCAAATTTCTTAAATGGCTTTTTTTTTTTTTTGAAGGGGGGTGTGGGGGTGAGGCAGGAGATGAATAGTTCATTTGGACATGAAAATCTGCATTTAAAGAGTAGTAGCCTGTTTTTTCTCATGGCTGCACCTTGTGTTGACCACAGGAGTAATGTCATACCTTTGATCTATGTTGCCATATTTAAGGTGTGCTTGAGCTCTTCTGGATATTTGAGGCACAGAAAAGACACTTCAAGAGTGTTAGTTAATGCTTTCAATTAAGGTTATATATCAAAGTTCAATGTGAATCCTAGGAACGGATCATCTTCTTTCCCATTCTTTGGGTATATAATGTAGAAGTGGAGAAAAATCTGCTGAGTTGTAGTGCAAATAAATGAGTTGTTTTGAATAAGGACATGACTTGCATTTTTGTATTAACCAGTGTAGATCAAAGATAAGCAGTGAAATATCATCTCTGGCAGCTAAATAATCAGCCTTTCACTCATTATTTTCTTGCTTTCTTTCCTTTTCATTCTTTCAGTAGAAGTGATTGAAAGCACAAAGAGAAGCCAATAATCTGTATTCCACTCAAAAACAAAACAAAATTTGGAATAATTTTCATGCTAATTTGAAAATTTTTAGTTTCTCTCTTTTGAAGATTTTAGTTTTCATGAATTCATAATTTAAAAGTTTGGTGTCAGATATCAGAAATTTCGAAGTAAAAACATGGAAGAAGTTTCAGAAAATATGGTAAACCATACACTGTTCAGATTGTATGACCTCTTTGCTCTGTACAGTGGATGGTTATTTTAAGTAAAGGAAAGCTTTCTCCTGAGGAAAAGCTTACAGAAAATATTTATGAACTTAGTGCACTTTGGGTGTTTTTTTGTCTTTTTTTTTTTTTTTTTTTTTCCTGAGCGGGGGAGTGTGTTAGTTTTAAGAAGGTAAAATAAAACACGGAAGAAAATTAGCATTTGTGAGCTCTCTCTCTCCTTGCACACTGTTCTTACCTGTGATAGCATATCAAAGTGTCTAATTGTGAAGTAAATTTTCTCTTCCTAATAGTCAAAAATAATTTTGTTTTGTCTTGTTATTATCCAGTCCTCGTCTGCAGTTCTATAAGTTCTATAAGCTTCTTAAAGCTTATACCTAAATTCCTCTTAAAATTGCAACTGTTGCCTCCCAATAAGAAAGCAGACTTCAAACTGCTGGTTTTTCTGGTTATGTGAAACCTGTGAAATAAAACTTGTCTCTTTTATTAGGGATTTGCTTTTACTTATTCCTTGACCTAGGTCATCAAATAAATATCATAAGGGCATCCCAAATCCCAGATTCCTGACATCCCTTAAATGCTGACTCCTA
The DNA here is from genome assembly GCA_013400695.1 of Neodrepanis coruscans. Classification (NCBI taxonomy): domain Eukaryota; kingdom Metazoa; phylum Chordata; class Aves; order Passeriformes; family Philepittidae; genus Neodrepanis; species Neodrepanis coruscans. Next base: position 16,595 of record VYZS01013117.1, on the reverse strand, counting down.
CTACACTGTTATATGGCATGTTTTCTTGATAATGGCAGAACAAGCACTAAGAAACACCATTTCAGAGACTTGCACATGATGATAAAAAAATTGATAGTTCATTACAGCTTTTATTTTTTGTTTTTATTTAGCTAGCAGTGTATTATCTGTTCTCAAACTTGTAATCAGCTGTTGCACACGCACACACACACACACACACACACACACAGATAGTGCTGTTTCAAATGAAAACATGGTCCCTTATTTAACTCTTTCATAAGGAATGCATTAGATAATTAAGCAATAAACTCCATATATCCATCTTTTAATTTCTTTGAAATTTTCTTTCTTCCTTTAAACAAGACACCATGCTAAAACCATAACTGTACTTTTTATAAAAGATAGTGGCTTCTGGGGATTCTTTGCACTCTTGAAAAATGTCTGACAAGCTAAGTTCATAAATGCTCTCATTTATGAGCAAATACATAACATGTACACCATGAAACAACCTATATTTTCCAAAGAGCTATATCTCATTTGGCAAACAAACACCCCCCGGCCTGTATCAGGAATAGTATTGCCAGTAGGACTAGGGAAGTCATTCTTCCCCTGTACTTGGCATTGGTTAGGCTGCAGCTTGAGTACTGTGTCCACTTCTGGGTCCCTCAGTTTAAGAAAGATGTTGAGTTGCTGGAATGCATTCAGAGAAGGGCAACAAGGATGGTGAAGGAGCTGGAGTTCAAGCCCTATGGGGAATGACTGAGGGAGCTGGGATTGTTTAGCCTGGAGAAGTGGAGGCTTAGGGGAGACCTTATTGCTCTCTACAACTACCTTAAGGGAGCCAACCAGGGGTCAATCTCTTCTCTCAGGTCCCCAGTGAAAGAACGAGAGGACACAGTCTTAGGCTGCATCAGGGGAGGTTTAGGCTGGATATTAGAAAAAACTTTTTCACAGGGAGAGTGATTTCCCGTTGGGATGGGCTGCCCAGGGAGGTGGTGGAGTATCCGTCCCTGGATGTGTTTAAGGAAAGGTTGGATGACGTACTTAGCGACATGGTTGAGATGATGGGATGGTGTAGGGTAGGTTGATAAATTAGGTAATAGGTTGGGCTTGATAATTTCTACGGTCTTTTCCAACCTTGTTAATTCAATGATTTTTTATTATACGGCACACACAAGGCAATGAGAGGATCAGACAGAGTCATCATGGGTTTACAAAAAGCAGGTACTGCCTGACCAGCCTGATCTCCTTCTATGAAAAAATGGTTGTAATGGGTTGACCTCAGCTAGATGCCAAATGCCCACACAGTTGCTCTATCCCTGTCCCTTCCCAGCCAGGCAGGGGGAAGAGAATAAGATGGTAAACAACTCGTGGGTCAGGATAAGGCAGTTTACTAAAGCAAAAAGCAAATTTGCACATGTAAAAGTGAAGCAGAAAATAACAAGGTTTATTCTCTCCTTGCCATCAGCAGCCATGTCCCAAGAAGCAGGGCTTCAGCACACTTAGAGGTTTCTTACCAGGCAGCTACTGGAAAAAATTAATGCCCCCACCCCTTCCCACTCCTTTTCTTAGCTTTTATATCTGACCTGATGTCATATGGTATGGAATACCCCTTTGGTCAGTTTGGGTCAGCTGGCCTATTTGTGACTCCTCCCAGAATCTTGCCGTCAAATGGGGAAGGAACATTACAGTCCTGGTAGTCAAAACACTGGTGTGTTATCAACACCCTTCTAGCCGCCAATGGAAAGCACATTGAGGGCTGTGAGGGCTGCTATGGGGAAACGGGCTCCATCTCAGGCAGACCCAATACAATGACCCTCCCAGTGGATGAGGGAAAGGCTATGGTTGTTGTCTATCTGGACTTCAGTAAAGCCTTTGATGCCATTTCCCACAGCATTCTCCTGAAGACACTGGCTGCTCCTGGCTGGCACAGGTGCACTGTTTGCTGGGTAAAAAACTGGTTGTATGGCTGGGCCTGGAAAGTGGTGGGAAATGGAATTACATCCAGTTGGCAGCTGGTCCCAAATTTCTGTATAAATTTTGCCTCTCAGAACAATTTATTTGCTGACAGCAATGGAATATAAATCTTCAACACTGCTGTCATTATATATGAGATTTTTCTTTTATGGTTCAGGTTACTATATATTTCTGTCTTCTGATTTTTACTGTTTCAACTTTGGTAAATACATAAAAACCTGAAAACAAGTGCTAGAAAACTTTAATTATAGTTACTATGGTAGTCAAAATCAGAAGACCATGTGAAAAGCCAGTTCACGTCCATGCATGTCTCAATCAAATATTATGTTCCAACTTCTTTTCTCCTTACTAATTTTGTGTACAAACTATATTGCACTGTGTCTGTTGAGGGGTTCAGTTTGTTGTCTTTTAACCTCCATCTTGAACTGGGTTCCCCTGGGATGGGAGCAGATGGCTAACAATGTAGAGCAATCAAAATTTCTTAGCCTGGAAGATTTGTAATTCAAAAAGAAGTATCTTGTCACAGGGAGCTAGGAGATGAAAATCCCAACAGGACATTTTCCCAGATGCACTTACATGTAAGCAGTGGGTCTTTTTAAGGGATCTGAAGTCAGTATGGAAATTCAGTACGGAAAGTGGATTGGTAGAGGGGACATTAGGAAGAAATTTGCAAAGGCCTCTATGCAGCTAATGTAGCAAAATGTACGTGGCACCACCTGTATGGCTGCAGAAGAATCAGAAGTGCTCTGAAAACCCTGATAAAGTCCTGAAAGGATTTTATGCCCAGGGTCATACTGATAAACTTTGTTTTCTGCCTGTTAATAGACTGATGGTCTTGAAAATCATCTGTGGCTCTTGTGTCTCCGTTATTAAGAGAAAAAAAAAAAAAAAAAAAGAGGAGGAAAGTTGAAGGAAAAGGCTCTATATTTTCAGTGTGGAAGTATGAAAAGAATTGCAAAAATAAACACTCAGTTCAGGACTAGGGTTGGTGTCTTAAGGGGTATGCCTTA
>VYZS01013116.1:1255-13067 GCA_013400695.1 Neodrepanis coruscans | reverse complement strand
CCCATTTTTTTTTCCTCAGGAGGATGCAAACCCAGAGCTGAAGGGATGAGGGGAATCAGTGCCTTTGGATTCAAAATGGGAACCTGCGGGATTTTATCTGATGTGGAATTGTCCCCTTCTCTCCTCCCCTACCAAAATGCACATGGCAGACATAGGCATGGACATCTTGGTGATGTGGCCATCAAGAAGGAGTGGAACAGCTTTTGATTGGAAGGCGGTGGGGAGGGGGGGAGGTGTTGGCACGGGGTTTGAAAAGAGGATTGGGACTCTCATTTGTCGCCCCACCCGGACCCGGAAAAAAGCCGTGGAGACAACAGAGATGGGGCTGCTAGACATCCTGGTTTACTTTAACACTTCTTGTTTGTCCTTTTTCCTTTTTTCCCTGGGAGGGAGAGGGGGCGGGAGGACCTTTATTGCTGGGGCCGTTTCTGTTATTTGTTTTTGCTTAAAAGAATGGGCAAACCCTTTCTCTCTTTGTTCCCCTCCCCTCCCCCCGTTCGGTTCCTTTTTCCTTTCCCTTTAAATTTAATAAATTCTGTCGCATTTAATTTTGTTTACTGTGTTAAACTAACACAGGCAGACATCTGGTTAGAATGCATGATTGGTCAAAGAGCATCATGGAGTTAACTAGAGAATTAATTCCACTTAGGTAAATTCTAATAACTCTACTGGTTTCCTGGTTGAAGGTCTCACTGCTTGTACAAGATTTATTAGAAGTACAATAGCAATTACTGAAATATGAGGAAAGAGTTAATTTAGATGTTCAATCTGGTATATATGGTAAATCTGCTGTAACAGTTGGGACCCCTCTTGGGGTATTGAAAGTGTTTCTTTCATTGCAAACATAGTAAATAATTCTGTCCCATACTCTCTTTGCTACATAATACCTCCTTTAGGCAATCCAAGCACCAAGAATCTTCAGATACATCAACCAGACTAATTTTTTTCAAAGGAAATCTTTCTTTGTGGCAGAGAAAAAGATTGGAACATGGGAATCTCTTTTGTCCCATCACTGGGGAAAAAACATAGACTCCACTCTGCTACCATAATAATCTGAGAAACACGATCAAAACAATCTTTGTAGAATTATAATCCTTGCCCTGGAAAGTCCTCTTTTTTTTTTTTCTCTAGGACAGCAATTTTTCTCCTGTCATTTACTGTACTCCACAGTTAACTGTGTGATATCATATTCCTTAGTTACATTATTAGCAAGCAGGGGCTTGTTGCTGCAAATATAGGCAATATTAAAACTGTTTGTTAGGTGAACTGCTGTGCACTTAACTATGGAAAGTTCTTAGTACTTCGGAGAATTGCTTCGTATATCCCTGTCCTTATTACAAATTGGGACGCTTTCTTTTTCTACTACAGACTACATTAATAGTGTCTTAGAGTATTGGCATGTTTGGGATGATATAATTTATGAAATAGAGAAACTTCAAACCAAGTTCATTATACCAGATGAAAGACCTATCTTATCCATTCTTTGATCACAACAAGAAGAAGAAATTTGCAGAAGACATTGAGAACTGAGCAGGTAGGTAGCAATTTTAGTTCTCAGGAGCACTGTGAGTTACATCCACATGCAGTTCAAAAATTTTTTACATCACAGGTCTTATTCTTGTGATTACAGATCTGTCATGGATTTTCATTAGTAAACTTCAGCTGCTTTTTGAAGTCTTGAAAATTTGTAGTACTCACAATATCCTCCAGGAAGGATTTCCTTGCCTTACCTACATAGAGAGAGAATAACCTATTTTATTTTGCTTGTTTTGAATTTATCTCTTGCTAGTTTCATTTTAAGTTTCTATGTTTATTACACTTAAATAAATGAGACACTTTCATGTTCATGTGAAGCCATTAAATATAATCTTTTTGACTGTACTAGAAGCAGGGTCACACTCGCGGTGTTCAAAAAATATGTGCTTATTTGTAACGTGGTTTGAACTCGTAAATAACCATCTAAGTACAAAGCACTGCAAGAAACACGTACATCATCTGACAGTAAATCAATATTAAATCTTTATGTCTTTGATACCATTAGAGATCTGTCTCATATTTTCCCCATTTCATACTTCATCTATCAGGTCTTCTGTATTCTCAACTACTATTTTTACTTCACCATAACAATCTGATGAATGTGTTGTCCTTTCTTCTGGTGAGAGTGCCGTCTACTGATGACAGTATTTCTTTTCCTGTGGTTTGTCTGTACTATGGAATTACTGAAATAGCTATGCATTGCTGGTAAATGTCTAATATGTTCTATGAACCTTGCTTTGGATATACCAATGCCTCAATTACGCTACAGAAGCTGTTAAATGATACACGGTCTCTCTTAGGAACTGCATTGCAGTATTAATTCCTGATTGACTGTGGAAAACTCTGTCTCTATCTCAAAAATTGATACTAATCAGTGCTAAGAATCCCCTGCCATTCCGAGAAACCTATGAATTGTCAGCATATGCCTTTTGTCCAAGAGTCTTCCTTTTATGTTAATAAAAGGAATGCGAAGAAAGATGCATATTGCTCTTACGCAGGAATGTTTTCCATATTGGGATTATTAAGCCCTCTTTACTTAAGGAACTATTCCTGCTAAAACAAGTTATGAATTGACTGATTGCTGGGTTGCATTTTCTTTGGGGTTGTTTTTGTTTGTTTGTTTTGTTGGGGTTTTCTGCTTTTTTGTTTGTTTGGGCTTTTTTCTTTGTTTCATTTTGGGTTTGTTTGTTTGTTTCCAGGGACTAGTGGGGTTCCCCAGGGCTCAGTATTTGGGCCAGTCCTGTTAAATATCTTTATCGATGATACAGATGAGGGGATCAAGTGTATTCTCAGTAAGATCATCAATGACAGTAAGTTGGGTGGGAGTGTTGATCTGCTGGAGGGTAGGAGGGCTCTGCAGAGGGATCTGGACAAACTCCGTGGATGAGCCAAGGCCAATTGTATGAGGTTCAGCCAGGTGAAGTGCCAGGTCTCGCACTTTGATCACAACAACCCCATGCAACGCTACAGGCAGGGGGAAGAGTATCTGGAAAATGGCCCATAGTAAAGGGACTTGGGTTGCAGGTTGACAGACAGCTGAACATGAGCCAGCATTGTGCCCAGGTGACCAAGAAAGCCAATGTCATTCTGACCTACATCAAAAATAATTGGCCTGAAGGACTGGGGAGTGATCATCTCCCTATACTCAGCACTGTTGAAGCTGCAGCTTGACTTCCATGTTCAGTTTTGGGCTTCTTGGTTCAAGAAGGACATGGAGCTGGAATGTGTCCAGAGAAGGGCAACGAAGCTGAGAAGTAAGCTTATAAGGAGACTCTGAGGGAGCTGGAGTAGTTTAGGCTGGAGAAAAGGCGGCTCAGGGGAGAACAACTACATGCGCCTCTGCTGTCCCTCTTGAAGAAACTGCAGTCTTGTCATGAGGGGGCTATAACAGGGTTGTACTTGGCCTCTTCTTCCAAGAAACTAGAGATAGAACAAGAGTAAATGGCCTCAAATTGTGCCAGAGGAGGTTCAGATTTTACATCAGGAAGAATTTCTTCACTGAAAGCTTTGTCAAGCATTAGAATGGGCTGTCCAGGTAAGTGATGGAGTCACCATTCCTGGAAATGTTCAAGAAACAACTAGGTGTGGCACTTGGTACTCTAGTATATTTGACAAGATAGTCACCAGTCAAAGGATCATTGGACTCAATGATCTTGGAGATCTTTTCAAACCTTAAAGATTCTACGATTCTAAAATGTCTATTTTTCTCCCAGAGACTAGTCTTTCCTTGTAGTCAAAGTAGAACATCTTCTGTCTCCATGATTCTGAAGTTTGTTTTTGCTATAGATTTTTAACCATATCATCCTTTATGCTAATATTGTCCCATTTCTAATTCAGCAGTGTTAGTGAGAAATGTACTGAAGCTGAGTAAAACTGTGTAGAGCTGAGAGGAAATCTTAATTTGAGCTAGTAAACAAATGAAGAGGTAAGCACAAGAAGTTAATATTGGCTTATTATAACCTGAAATCAGCCTAGCGCCTGTTTGGTCATCTTGTCACGAATTCTTCCGCCATCAAAGTAGACTATTTCCAGCATTAAGCTCCAAGGTAGTACCTAGAACAAATGTGAATGTGAAAGTATCTGCTTGCAAAACTAGTCCCTTGCTGTCTCTACTCCTCAGCTTCTCAGAAAGAGAAGCACAAGGTGTAATAGAAAACAAAAGACAGGTCTTCTCAGTTTCCTGCAAACATACCATGGACCTCTTAACATAATGAATATATGACTAGCACCCCTAATGTACATCTTCTGAAGAGCAGGAGAATGTAGTCACTGGGAGGAGGATGACCAGCTGTTTTCTGTTTGTAACAGACATGTACTCAGACAAATCAGACCCAGCTTAATATTCAAAAGAACACATTCAGAGTTTGATCTATGTACACATCTTCAGTAGTCCTGAGTTTCATTATTTCAGAACACTGGGGAAAATGCCATTTCTCCGAAAGACAAAGTACTCCTCATGGTATATAATGGTGATGTTGTACTGTCACAGTCCGATGGAGAATGTGTCAAGGTATTTTCTCTTCCTTAATGCCTCATACCATGCAGGTGATAGTTTGAAAAGCAGAGTCAGTAACTTGCTGCTATTTAGTTGCTACAAAATCTCATTAAAATTAAATTAAAAATTTCACAGAGAATTTGATGTTGAGCAGTATTCTATTTCTGATGTTTGGACTTTCAAGGATAGAAAATAACCACCTTCCCATTTTCACAATATAATTCCTAGAGTTTTTTATAAAATTCATTTCCTTAGTGTTTATAACTGTGGTAAAATTTCTCATGCCTGGGTTTTTTCTCTGCCTGAAACTCTTTTGAACACTTGAATCATGTGAGTTGGTTTCTTTGAGAAACATTAGCTGTCCAGTTTTTCATAATAAAGAGGTGATTTCAAATTCATTACTTTGAAAATAGGTAGTAGAAAGTAAAGCACAGTAGAATTTCAGTCACAGTAGAATTTAGCCCCTATGTTGGACTACACCAACTAAATTTTCTGTGAAATTAGGAGCTCTCATCCTAAAATCTCTGTCCTCCAAGTAAGATAAAAATTAGCTACTCTGTTTTGTTTTGTTTTTTCCTTGCCAATGATATACTGGGGTTTAACACAGTATGCTTCTAGAATAGTCAGGATTCATATGAGTGAGGCTACTTACCAGCATGTACATCTGTCTTCAACATTTGATTTCAAAGATTTGTCTTGAATTATGAGTCTAAACATGATTAGAATACTCTCCATAGAATAAAATATCTCAAATTGGAAGGGACTCGTAATGGTCAACAAGTCCAAATCCCTGCTACTCGCAGGACTACCTGAAACAAAACTATATATCTAAGAGCATTGTCCAGATACCCCTTGAATTCCAGCAGATGTGGTGCTGTGATCATTTCCCTGGGGACGTTGTTCCAGTGACTGACCACCCTCTCACTGAAGAATCTTTTCCTGATCTCCAAGATGAACTTTCTCTGATTCAGTTTCATACAATTTCTTCATGTCCTGTTGGTGGTCACCAGAGAAAGGAGATCAGCACATCCCCCTCTGCTGTCCCTCTTGAGTAAACTGCAATCTTGTCATGAGGCCACCCACCAGCCTTCTCTTCTCCAACAGTCCAGGTGACCCCAGTAAAATAGAAATGTATCGCTGAAAACGCCTCCCCAGGCTGGCAAATTGCAAACATATCTCTCAGTTTACCTATCTATCCCTGAGACATTTTGTTTGGTGGTAGATTTCAGCAGCTAACTGTTACAGGATCCCTATCTTACTGCTACATCTCTGATTAGACTCATTAAAGCAGGGAAAGAGAGGCAGATCATCCCAGTCTCACTAGAAATTAGACATTGCAATAGGGTTTAAGGGAAATAGAATATGTTTATACTATTCAAACACTAACTGTGTAGAATACAGTCTTATAATACAGACAGAAGGAAGTGATATAACATGAAGGATAAGCCATCTTTGTGATGGAACTCTTGCTAGAGCAACATACGAGAAAAAGCATACTCAGTAAGTGCATACCATATAGGGATACATGCAATCATTTCCATGAAATAGGAAACTATTTCATATTGCCAAGGACTATAGAAAAACAACTAGTCCAAGTGGAATAAGCTCTCTTCAATGAAATTTAAAAGAACTTACCACATATAAAAAAGCTATTTCAATCTGGAATTTAAGTGTTAGATTTTGTAACAAAAATTTCTAAAATTGAATTTCAAAATCTTCTGGCTTCTTACACTAAAATTCGGTGCACATTTTCTTCAGTTATTTGCTATTCTTTATTGCCTTGTGAGTTATTAGAAACATCAGTGACACAAAGTTAATAACAATAAATTAATAATGATACAAAGAATTACTACATCTAACAACAAAAGATATCAACTAAAACACAATGTCAAAGCATTTGTATGTAATAAAGGAAAGGAGGATACAAAGAGAGGTAAAATAAACCTGAGACAAGTAATTCACAGAGACTGTATTTGGATTATTTGCACTAATTCTTCCAATATCCCATTATTTGAAATTGTGTACAATCCAAAAAGAGTTTCTTTTGTTCTTCCTTCTACCAATAAGAAAGTTGTAAAAAAATAAGATTCTATCACTTTTTCTTTTGTCTAAGCATCTATAATAAATTTCTAAAAATAAAGAGAGAATGGTGGAAAATTGCAAGCTTATAAGAAAAATTGGTGTGCATTTTTTTCCCTTTTTTTTTCCAATATGACAGAATAAATTATATCTGTGTCTCTCAGTATCCAGTTTAAGGGTTTGCTCATCATTTATGCGGAAGTGTGGAAGTGTATCTCTTCTAGTTGATCCGAGGGGACAAAAATCAAGTAATCCAATTCTGTTACTTATTCTTTTAAAAACTGTATGATAACAAAAGTAAAGCAAAGTTTCCCCATGTTTGCAGCAATTTCATGCTCAAATAATTTGAGAGTTTTGTCCTTCAGTGGAAGAGCAAAACTATTTTCTTTCTTCTCAGATATACATCAGTTCATGGTCAATGTCTGTTTGCTGTGTTGATCCATCAGCCTTTAATTTTAGCTTTGGAGATGCTTCCAGTAATCTATCTCTTCAGACAGGGTGGTTACAAAAATAAGTGTGTTAGTGTTTCCTTCGCTTAGCTCTTTGTTTGCATCTTTATGCAGTACAGAGAGAAGACCTTTAGCAAAATAAATGTATCCTTCCTTACCCTCTGATGTTATTGCTATATGACACCATTTCCATATAGAGTATTATGAAACATTACAAGCATAGGACAATGATTTAAAACAAGAAATTTACAATATTTTTTTCAGAAATTTATGGAAATTAGTTGTCATTATAAATCTATTGTTCAATTCCTTCACTGTAATTAGAGCCAGACACCATAAGACAAGACCATATCAAAGGCATTTGAAATTTGGAAAGAGATTATATGTTGGGTGGGAATAGGGTGACGACAGTTGATGACAGTAACTTCATAATGTGTTTGAACAAAACCACAGATCAGAAAACTTTGCAGTGTACAATCTTGAAATGTTCTCTGAATAAATTCAATTTTTATTTTATTTATATATTTTTTCAAGTTACTAATTTTTTTAATATATTTTTTTTGGGGGGAGGGAAGAATTGTATGAATTTTTATTCTGCAAGTTCTCAATAAGGTCTGTAACTGTTCATGTGGAACTTAAAGTCAACAAAATCATTTAAGATACAGGCAATTTTTCTGTAAGCTTGAAATTTTAGATATTTCGGAAAATAGGTGATTTCTTATTCTGTCAATAACTAAATATTTCAATGAGCTTACCTGTGCATGTAAACTGTATTTTCGTAACTAGACCCTAACTATATCGTGATGAATCATAGTTTAAATTAATTTTTGCCCCTTTTAGGTTTTTATTATTTTGTTAGATTGTATTTCTGTTAGGGGAAACCTGGTAGTTTTCTGGCACAGAAAAAACTTTTTTTCAGATGCATGAGAGCACAGAACATCACAGATATCAGAATTGTGTCATTATGGAAGCAAATTCTACATCTCCAGTGGAAACACTCCTCATATATTTTTTGCTCAAAACCTCTGCCTGCTGTCTGCTCCAGCTTGCCCTGAATAAACTCTTAAATTTCCACTACGTTTGAGGAAGCTTTGTGTCTTCAGAAATCAGTTTGCTGAGATTCAGTACATTTTACCCTGGGCACATTTATCTTATAACAATGACTTCCTGTTGTGAAGCAGAACTAAAGGGAACCATTTTTCTGTGTGCAGTTAAGACCTTGAACATAGACTGCACCATTCTCATAGCCCTCAGTTGTTTGTGAGGAAAGCGCCTGCTTCACAAACTGTTACTTCTCTTTTTGTAATTTGGGAAAAAAATATTGGTGAGTTATTTCTTAATTTAATGTCCTTATTATATTCTACCAACAGCTGCCAAATAATTTGCAGAGATGCATTATCTTTTTGTGAATGTGCCCTAAGAGAGAGAAAAAAATAGAAAGTCTGTTTGTTAAGTGTATGACAAATAAAGCCAAATATTGTCCTCTGGAAAGTAATTAAAATAGATCATCTATCTTGGGAAAGGATTAATTAGCACAGAAGTACAAGTAGCACTTTTATTTAACCTCAAGGAAAAAAAAAATCATTAATTAATACAATACACTCAGTACAACCCCATTCAATCGAATGTTTAATCCTGTAAGTGCAGCATAGTGCAATACTATGTCTGGCTTTACCTTAAACACGCATATCCTCCTCCAGTGTTGCCTTTCAAACACCTGCAAGCATCTTTATTCCCACAGTTTTGATTTAGACTATTTCAGATCTTAACTCAAAACTAGGTTGCTTCACTTCTGACTCAGAGACCTGTGTTTATGTCACTGATTTAGATTTGGCACTTGGCATGTGGATGGGAATCCAGAAGTATTTCTCTGCCTGACTCCTTTGCATAATAATTTAGTGTTTGTTACTTGACATCCCATCATACATGCCAGAGTGACTAAAACTTCAAATATTCAGGAAAAAACTCATATATTCAGATGATAATGTATTTCGTGGAACAGTATAGGGTTAAGGTTTATTAAAGGATTATTTCACATAAAGTAGGGCAATGTGTTTGTCTCTCTAAGACACTACCTCTCCAAAGGGTCCACCAAACCCCCTGCACTTCTGAATTTGTTCATTCTGAATCAATAAAGTTTTTCTTTATTTCTCATAAAGACCTCACTTCCAGATAACGCAACCACTAGGTGACAGCTCCTCAGCCATCATATCCTACCAACTAAGGGGTTTTCTGTCCTACCATGCCCCAGTGGCACCTGAATCTGGATGCTCACATACAGAATGTCACATAAAAGAAATACAAAGGTTCCCCTAAGGATTTTTAAAAATAATTGGTCTGTGTAATGATGTTATCAATACATACCCTAACCTACCTATATTGCTTATAAAAAATCAACAAAAAGATTGTCTTAGGAAAATATATTGGCTAGAAACTTACATCTATCTCCTAATTTGGTTCAAACAAAGATTTTTGCTGGATAGCTCTAAGTATACTGACTCCTCCAGGTGTCTGTTGTGAATGTCACTTTAAATACCCTAAAGTTTTTTCTACTATGTATAAAGAGTGCGGCTTTCAGAGATCAAGGTTTTTCAGAGGCTGAATCACAACAGAAGTGGTTGAAATGACTTTACTGATTAAATTATGTGATAAATACCATAGTAAAATTACTATACATCAACTACACAAAAAGTATCTTATTATTATTACAAAATACTCTATGGTATGAATTACTCCCCTGAGATATTTGTCTCATTCCTTTATCTTCTCTGGTCATGCTTTGTCACATTCTCAAACAGCTAGAAAAAAGATCTATTAGTCATGTTTTAGTTGAGGTAAATTATATTGGAAAAAATTGCAACTCGGTGGATATTCCACAAGTCCAAAAGAGAGGACAGAAAAAATATTCCTTGCAATTGTGTGCTTCTTTCTCCCTAATTATTATATAATTCAGAAATGCTTTAACCCAGCTGTCTGGTATATTTCTTGAAGTTTAAAGTCATGCAGCCTAATAAAGGTGCCATACTCTGTGACAGCATGATTCTGATGTTAAACACCTCTTGCAAATAATTTAATAAAATCAGTTTCTATATATTCTATGTCTTTTTTCCTTCCCAGAGATCCTGAAGTTTATGTGAGAGATGAATAGACCCACATTTAAAGTAGACAAACATTCAAAATATCCATAAATATGAATTGTTCTGAAAACTGTTATATACTTTGCATCAGTATAACAAAAGAAACACAATGTTGGCGTGCTTCTGACAGCTGTCCTCATTTACAGTGTTCCCAGCATGAAGTAGCCAGATATAATTAGTACTAGTAGTTTTGCAAAGATTAAGAGGTCTTCTATGGTGAAACTCTACTGTCATTTGGATGGAGTATGGGACATGTTGAATTCTTTTGAGTGCAAATTAAAACCTGGTAGTTTAAATAAATAGCCTAAGTTAGAAAGAAGAATGCATGTGAATGTGGAACAAATTAAATCACTATATCTGATAGCCCAAAAAGAAATTATATGAAGTTTACGTAAGCTGTACCTTCAGCAGAACTACTGGGAGAAATACTTTTTCAGCACAATTTCCAAGTACTCTCACTCCACCTCAGAAGAATATAAGAATGACTTTTTGATTCATACTGTTTATCGGATGAAGTTGGCACTCAAGATTCTAAAATCAGATGCAACAATCTCCTTCAGTGGAACTATCAACAGGCATCACAGATGATGAGTATTGACAACAAAAACCTGGGTTTGTTAGAAACGGGTATACCTTTATTTCAGGAGCTGGACTTTATGACCCTTGTGGGTCCCTTCCAATTCAGGATGTTCTATGATTCTAAGAAAAATCACTTTTTATAAAGCAAAAATAATGTTCTATTTTGCTTTAAGATGCAGAGTGCCCTAAGAAAGTGTATACAGACTCTTAATTAAAAGTTGCAAATCCACAAATTTATGGAAAAAATTGTGCACTGTTATTAATCATCAATACCCAAGTAGCCTTGGGTGTGTTGTGGGTTGGAAAAATAAAACCGTTCCCCACCCCGCCATTCCCTGCTGGGGCTGTCCCGCGGTCCCGGGGCTGTTGCGCTTGTGGAGACCGGGTTGGGAACGGAGCCGCGGCACATGCCGGGAGCCACCGGGGCTGCGGGCAATGGTGCCACGATGGCCAGTGGCAGCGGGCGAACCAGCAGCAGCGGCGGCGCTGGGAGAAGCCGGCGAAGGCGGCGGCTTTGCCCGGCCCCGAGAGGAGCCGGCAAAAGTGGCGGCTTTGCCTGGTCCCGGGAGAAGCCGGCAGAGCGGCGGCTTCGTCTAGCGCCGACAGCAGCCGGGCTCCGGGCGGGGGGCAGCGGCAGGAGCAGCGGCGGCGGCTGGGTGGCACAGCCCTGTGGAGCATCGTCAGCGGTGGTCCGAGCTGAATCGGCTGGCGCGAGCCCAGCGGATCGCCGCCTCCACCGCCCCTCCATCTCCTGGCCACGGTCCGCTCCGGGGCATGTGCCGTAGGGGCAGCGGTGGCGCCTCCTTGTCCCCCCGGGCCCTCCAGGAGTGCAGGGCCGGCCCCTTACCTGCGGCGGCAAAGCGGCGGCTGCGAGCGGCACAGGCAGCAGCACTGGAATGTGACGATTCTGGCTGAACGCTGCCATGCAAACCGACCACATGGCCATTGCGGGCCGGCGGCGGGGCGGCGCCAACAGCAGCGGCAGCCCAGCAGTGGCGCCGGGGCTGCAGCGGCCACGAAGCAGCCGCGACGGTTCG
>VYZS01013114.1:122397-155712 GCA_013400695.1 Neodrepanis coruscans | reverse complement strand
CAGTGAGGCAGGATGTAAAAGGAAAGTACAAATACTTCTTAACCAAATTTGAAATCATGTGTTGTGACCTCCTACAGTGCAGGTGGAATTCTCACTGTGGTGAGTGGTCACAGAGTGGCCTGACTTCCAAAGGTGGGGCTTTCCATTGCCCTTTAGAATGTTGGGTGGACAGAGACTGAATTTTCTGTGGAAAATAGGACCTGGTCTCAGGGAGGATCACCTTGGTTGTCCTGCATTGCAGCAGAGCTGCAGGTAAAGGTTGTCCCCAACAATAAATGAGTTGCCCCCACCTAAGTCAGGGGGTGCTGTAGGAGAGAGGTTTTTCTCCTAATAAAGCTTTAACAAGTCAAAGGAAGACTTGACAGTAATTTTACAATGCCAGTCCCATGGAGTTCTCAGTTGATGTTGTAACTCACAATATTTATAGAATTTCATTAAACATCACACCTGTTAATTCCCCATCAAATTGAGGACAATGAACAAAAGCAACATAATTTGAAGAAAAAATACTGCCATGAGACCTCAGTGATTCTTTCCATGCCTTAAGTATATTCCCTGGGATTCTGCTCATTTTCTATCTCTAATTGTTTGTTAAATGGATTTATAAGATCATGTTGTACATTAGACTGTAAATTGTTTGGTGCCATAGTTGTCTTTTTGTGTGAATTTTGAGACAAGACATTAGTGGCCACAATACCATTTATGGACTTTGAGTAATTCTGCAATCCAGGATTTAACAGCACTTTTTAATAGATCTCGAAGATTTCAATTTGTGATTTTTATCTTTTTCTAAAGGCATCCTCTAACTTGTATTCAGAAATAAAAGGAAATTCTCCTCGAAGCAATTCTTAATACTTTATGCAAACTCCTGTTGCAAAATGACCTGTATCTTTACTGCAACTGATTTGAAAGTGCAAAAGGTCAAAAATGTCCTAATGTGTTTTGGAAATCCATTTAACAAACAATTAGAGATAGAAAATGAGCAGAATCCCANAATCCATGTGTCAGCACAGCACATTTTAGAAGGGCTGTTGGGGCTCTGTAGAAATTGCATTTTTCTTTTGATTTTAATTTTATACCTGGAAAGGATTAGGGGATGTTCATTTCAACTGATGGCTTCAGGGTAAAACAGATAATATATTTAGAATGGAAGGTGCATATTGGAAAAGACATGGACTCAGAAGGATGTGGTGGAGGAAATACTTTTATAGTTTAATTCTTTTCTGTGAGTGATGTAGAAAAAAGTTTAGTGATTTTTTTTTCTATCTACTGTGCCAGATCTCCATGTTTTATTTGCTACTGGTTAGTGCAATATTATTCATGACCTTGTTCCCTACTGGAGATACCTTACATTGCAGAATATCATCTAACCCAAGATATAATTTCCTAGAAAGCAATATTGAGCCTTGATTTATTTACTCATTCTGCCTTTTCATCACCCATCATTTTGCCAGGGCTGCTCCCTGTTGATAGTGACCTTGCAAGATGACAGATGAATTCCAGAATTTGTGCAGGCTGCTGTTCAGTCTTGAGTTTTACAAGGTGTGTATGCAAAATGTAGTATCTTTAATTCATTAAAGCAGTTTAACTTTGAACAACCCAAACTGAAATGCAGGAGAAGCTTTAAAAGCTCATCCATTTTTTTCCTGCTCTCTGTGAATATTCTGTCTCCAATTCTTCAGTGAAGCAGAATTCACAGGAAGATTATGGTGTGATACACCCAAAATATGTCAGAGATCTCAGTGGCCACCAGGAATGAGTCTGAGGTGCACAAATGTCCATTTTTGCTGTGACCTGTGGGGAGGAGCTGCCCAGTACAAGGAGGGCAGTGAAACTGGGCTCTTGGCAGGTCCCACTGTCAGAGTCTCTTGTGGGGAGGTCATTTAGTAGCTGCTCTTAGAAAAGCAGCCACATCACCCCAGGCCTCCTGGCTCCTCCCAAAAAGCTCTGATTTTTGATTTGTACTCAAAATGGCCCTTGGGAAGCTGCTTCACTGTCACTGATATTGGTGTTGAAATTTCGAAATGGTTTTTAAAACAGAATGTAGGGAAACTTTTTAACTGTCTCACAACCCTGTTGAAAACCACTGTAGGGTTTGCAGCTGACCTGCTTTGCTTTGGGTTTGTTTGTTTAGTTTTTCTAACTGAATCCATACAGTTGTTATAAATACATGATACAAAAGGTGCTGAGGGGAACATATTAACAACAGGGAGCACAGAACTTCATTAAATATTAACTTCATGGCTGACACTATGCCAATATATATTCTGTTGGAAATATCAGTAAAAAATCCAATGAGAACTAACTAGAAAAAGAAGTTGTAACTTCTGAGATGTACAGAAAATTCACTTTTTGCACTGTGTGGTTTCCTGGGCAGAAGTGATTTATGTTTGATTGTGCACAGCAAATATGCACCACATTTAGATGTTCTCCATTGGAACACTGCAATTGAGTTTAATACTTTGAAATTAGAGACACTGTGGTCAGTGAGGAATCATTACCAGTAGCGTGGTTACCTTCTTGTGGGAGGTGATCTCTCACCTTGAGCAGGTAATGACTGTGAGGTTTGGTGGGGCTGGGGCTGGCAGTTGTTCCATCACAGCTTCAGCTGGTAGAAAACTGGGAACTGGCCTTTTTGGCTTCACCTTCCCCTGCAGTTGTGCCCCAGTCCTGCCCTGCACTGGCTCTTGCACTCACCTTTGAGCTGATCTGAGTCAAAGGCTGCAAGGAGCACACGGATCCAGGGTGGAAACAGCAGCAACCACCTAAAGCTGGCTCTGAATTTGAAGGAAAAGCACTTGGAGAACAGTTTCATCCCACCATGGCTGCCTGGGTGAACTTTAAAAACAAGGGTGTGTAACTGATTTTGTTAAAAGAACTACTTATGTAGCAAATGTGCTCCATCCTTTCCAGGGACAGCAGCCACAACTTAAGATTACATGTCATTTTAGCATTTGGGTTAACACCTAATGAATGTTTTGTTAATGCACTTTCAATTACATTTGGACTGAAAGGAAAAGTTTCAGATCTTCATTATTCCTTTTTTTTCTTTCTTTTTTTTGAGAGAAACCATTACTGCAGAAAGCAAAATCAAAACCTCTGTGTCTTTGTGACCTTAAATTTGCATTTGAGCTATTGCACCAGTTGGCTTCCATTTGGAATTTTCTTATTCCTGGTGCTGATGGCTATCACTGGGCACTGGTAATGGAGTTAAAACTAAGATCCATGGAGGACTATTTATTGGCAAAAGTAGAAGAATCCCTGTCACTTCTTTGCTGTATTTAACTCTGCAGTCAGTTGGCAAGAGAAGGAAAACAAAGCAGAAACATTTTAATGGGGCTTCAGGAAGACTGAAATGAAATGTCTGTAGATACAAGTCTCTGGAATGTCACTTTCTGGGGTCAAACATGGGGAGCAGGGAGGGTCTAAATCTGAGGAGGAGGAGGAGGATGTGGCACAGCTCTCTGGTAGGAGCAGTTCTTGGATCTGCTTGTGCTCCATTCTGGCTAAAAGAGATACTTAACTTCAAAATTAAAATACCTTATGGTTTGCACTGTCAAATTGCATTGTAAGGAACCTGTAGAACCTGTATCCAAGCAGAAATATTAAACAAATCAAAAATTTATGCTCTTTTTCTATGGTGAGGTTGTCTTTGGTAATGGATCAGTGTGACTCTCACAGAGACACGGATTTGGATCACGAGGTGTGTCACCTATGAATGAGAAATCTGAGTGTACAGGAACTTCAGAGCAGGAGAAAACACAGCTACATGGCAGAGCTGTGCAGAGGTTAACTTTGGGAGTCCTGCCATGCCTCATCTAATGTGATAATTACTTTCGGCACCTTTGTGTCTGGGCCTAATTCATCTTGCAAAGATAAGGTAATAATTTACCACTTAACCTCATTCTTCATGTGCCAAATAACACAATTGTACAATAAAAACTTAGATGTGTGAGTTGGAAGTAGAGAATGGAGGCCAGTGTCTTGGGCAAAAGTGGGGTTTGAACAGGAAAATGTGCAGGAGTAGAGGGAAATTCTGCCTCAAAACAAGTCGTGCTTTAGCAAAGAGTCTTGCACTGGGATTTTTAGCGGTAAACTGAGATTTTCTGTAGCCAGACATGTACAATTCTCCAGCAAACATTTGTGGATTTCCAAAGAGGCCATGGTTCAGGCAGTATCTCTGTGCCATTAGTGGCATTTTATGGTAGGCTCTATAAATCCACATGTTCCTAGTTAATTTTTAGTTTTGTACTATTGCTCAGACACACTTTGTGCAAATATGCCTTGATCCAAGCTAAAAAAACTTCAAACTCAAACCTGGGACTGTCTAGTGTGTTTGAAATAGGAGTGGCACAAGTTAGCCCAGATAAAGAGGGGAATATTTAAGAATTCCCAAGGTGAAGGAGACAATAATTGCTACTTGGCACCTGAAGAGGAGATCTAAAGTGTAGTCGATAGCTGTGTTGATGCTTTCTCCATTAACTCCTGTGTGTGTGAGTTATGTTTACAGTTGAATAATTGTTTATATGTAAATAAAGCTATTGCATCTTTTTTTCCCTCTGTAAGGGCAATTTTAGCTTAATTATGTTGAAGAGATGTGTGTGGGGAGCTGGGGGATGTTCATCTTGTGATTCATTTGAAATCTGCTTCCTGTGTATTTGCTACTTGCCACATTTAATTGAGTTGCCTTTTTTTTTTTTTCTTTCTGCATGGAAGAATGTACACTCTTTCCTTCTGATTTTAATGCAATAGGTGACATTTTCAGTCTTTCTGGAGATTTAAGGAAGGTGAATTGTGGCTGCTTTTCCGGGCACCCAAGTGGGCTGAGATGCTGCTGTCATTTCTCGCTGTGTGGATGTTTGAACAACTGTAGAATCGCTTTAGAGTTAATCTTGTTGTGGCTTTCTTAGGGTGTGAGGGAAGAAAAATCATGAATTAATCGCTCCAGTGGACCTTGGCTCCTCTTACAGCAAAGTTTCACTCTACTGTAAATGCTCGGTATTATGTCAGTTCCCTCGAAGTCATTATCACCTACACACTGGGTGTCAAGTGCTGCTTTCTAAAGAGATTAGTGCCTTTTCCTCCTCCTCCTCCTCCTCCTCCCTCACGCTTGCTCAGCTAAGTAGAAGAAAATCCAAATTACCGCAACCGTGCGGGATGGGAGAGGGAAAATAATGCCCTGATTTGGTTGCTTGTTTCAAGGAGAGAAATGAGAGGCAGGGTTTTATTCCTCCTCACTAGCACTTTTCTGCTGACCTAATTTCACCTGACGTCAGGAGGTTTAACGTGGTAGGTCAGAGCAGAGAGGGGCCTGAAGTCTTTCAAACTCTCTGCACACCCGGAGTGGTTCATGAAGGAAACGGGAGCTGTAAGAAAGGCAGCAATGAAAACCCAGGTATTTGCTTTCCCTGCAACAGGGAAGTGGAGCAAAACTGCAATCAAAGTAATAATAAAACCAATTCCTAATCAAAGGAGACCTTGAACCAGAAAACTTTTTTTTCCCCCATATTTTCTCTGTTGCTTCTGTAATGTACCTACACTAAGGTTTGGCTAATTGGACTCTTTATCAGTTATGTGCCAGCACTGGCAATACTCCCTCACACCTTTCTTATAAGAGCAAGAATTTGTTGTCTTTTACCAGGTAGGACTGACAAAGCCAGAAAGGTGCAGATTAACTAGAAAGGGGGGGAAAAAGGATCAAAAACTCCATTTCTTTTTTTCCACGGTTGATATCCCATTACCTTGAAAACTACCTGAGTATACAGCGAGGATAAAAAGAATGGATAACAATAGAAAAAGTTAATAAAAACTTCCCAAGCAAAACACACTTGTAAGAGTGATGCCTGCCTTTGCAGAACACCATGAACAGCAGCATTCTTTCATTTCCTCTGTGTTTACAGAGGGGAGAGATAACAGAACCGTTGGGAAATAGGACATGCCTCCACATTGGAAAAGTGTAGGGGGCAAGAGGAAGAGCATTTCCTTCCCCATTTCCTAATCAATTTTAGATTTGCAGCCATGCCAGCTAAGCCCTCAGTCTGGATCTTTCTGCTGAAATCTGCACTGAAACAACTCTAAAAGCTTTTACTTTTTCTTTTGCTTCCTGCTCAGAATCACACAATCTTGGAAAAGACCTCCAACATCAGAGTCCAGTCTTTGAATGAACAGCACATTGCCAACTAGACCATGGCACTAGTGCCACCTCCAGTCATTTCTTGACCACTTTAGTATTCCTTTGAACCAAATGGCTGAGATTGCTCCTATCTCTTGCTGCTTTTGAGCAGACTAGTGCAGCCAGGGCTGTAAGATGTTATGTTTCGATAACTGATCTTGATAAATGAAAGGCTGAGTTCCTCAGACTGCAGTTCTGTAGAGCAGCACAATGACTCCAGCAGTCTCAGCAATGGTGTTTCAGGGTATTCCATGGGATTTCATTTCAGAACATTCAATAGGTCTGTTCCACTCATCTTTTCTGGAGGAGTTTGAAGTTTTAGGAGCAGTGGTTTTTAAACTGTGGTGCTACTAAAGTCACTAAGCCAGTGCCTTTGTGAGGCTGTTCCCCTGCCTGGTGGGTTGGCCTGTTTGGTGCTGTCCCTGCAGCTGGATCACCGTGTTCCCTCCAGCCCCTGGGCAGGACCTGGCTGGTAGGAAGGCCAACAGTTGTTGTTGGTCGTGGGCAGCTCCTCCACAGCTGAGTGAGGCCATGCAGTGACACCGTGGGCAGGGACACAGGCACTGCACTGGGATTTGGGATTTGTGGAGCAAATGGGAAACAATTCTGGAGGTGCACAGGGTGGGGTCCCACTGCCAGTGTTAGTGTGTGAGTAAAGGGGGTTTGGAACTGCTTCCCTGCAGAAAGCAGGGCTGTCAGCATGTTTTCCAAATTTAAATAGTGTGCATATAGATGAAAAAAACTCTTCAGAGCAGTGCTTGTTATTAGGAGCTTACAGAAGAGAGAAGTGGGGTTGTAAAAAGGTTGTATTAGGGAAAAAACCCCTAATATTGGAGGGGTTTGTGGCATTCCTGAAGCACTGATCTTCAAGGTTTCTTCCAGCCTAAATGATTCTGTATGTGGGGGTTTGAGGAGATGCTCTGGGTGTTGTTCAGTTCATACAGAAGCTTTGCATTCACTAAGCACTAAAACTTGTTTGTGTGTGTTCTGAAGTGTGTCAGGCTTTTTTGTTTTAGTTTTTTTTTTTTAAAGAGATCCCAACTGCAATCTGAAGAAACACTTAAAATTCAATTTTATATCTGAAGAGATCTGGAAATAGAATTAAATTAATAGGAGTAATTTTTAATACAAGGTGCAAAGAATATGGGATATGGAAGGCAAATCAATAAAGTAGGAGTTGCTTCATGAATTCAGACAGAAGAGCTGGGGCTGAGGTTCCTTCAGACCTCAGTCTTGTATTGACTTTCATGCTTGATTGTTTTTCTGAGAATTGACCAGAATGTATGTAGGTTAAAAACTGGGACAAAGGCCCCTTGAACAGTTTTTCTAATCCATAAAACTAACAGAAAATGTTCAATGTCTTTAAGAATTCCCTGGAAAAAGTCTGTAGTCCTCCTCAGCTCTGTGTTATGTTGGGTAAAGCATGGGAGATGAGTTTACACCTCTGAATTTTTGCTGTGATGCAGTAGAGCACAATAGAATTCCCCAGTGCTTTGGCTACTTAATATTTATTTTATATTTACTCTGTGGATTGTATCTGTCTATGAATGACCTTCAGTACTGAAAGACTGTGAGTATTTAGCAGGCTCCTGTTTGTCCTCACTGTACATTTGGGAGATGATCCATCGTGTACATGCACAGGAAGCGGAGACAGTGAAACTAAATCACTTGGTCAAGGTTACAGGGAGAATTTGAGATGGATGTGGAAATTAAATCTAGATCTTCCTAGCCCTGAGCTAATCCTGTTGCAGCATGGTCACCCTCTATTTGAAATCTCTTCTGTCATCATAGGCTTGTTTGTGGCTTGTTTGCTGCAGACACAAACTGTGGTGCCCAGCTGGGGACAGGTTCGCCAAGAAGCTTTTAAACAAGCAGCCCCTCTCCCCCACCCAATTACTGAGCAGAGTGGACCCCAACTTCTTTAATTCAGAGTTATTATGCAAGTGTGAGTTTGGAGCTCAAGAAAGCCTCACTTACGCTTTAGTTGGATGGAGAGGAAGCACTTTATTGGAGATGGGGTTTCCACAAAGTATCTTGGAGGCAGTTTGAGTCTGAGGAGCAGAACTGAGCCCAGAGTTGAAGGTGTTGTCCCAGCCATAGATCTTGGTGACAGGCAGCTGCTACTGAAGGTGCAGAGAGGGGTCACTGGGGAGGTGAGGACATGCCTTCACTGCTTTTAGGTAGAGCTGTCAAACCTGGGTTTGAATACTGATTATTTAAGTGGGACAGTGTGGAGCTCAGCACAGACTAATTGCTCAGTTCTTCACTCCAGTATTTTTCAGGATGATATAACTGAACATAAGCTGTGCTAACTTTCATTCTTTTACAGCTAAATATACATCTCTGTAGTCTTGTTGAGCTGGAGCTGATTGTGTGGTGATGGAGAGGCAACAGTTTATGTAAGGCATGTGTAGGAGATCTGAGAGATCTCCACAGGGATCATATTAGACCTTATAAATGTGGAAAGGGTTATTTACAGATGAAGCATGGAATGAGAGAGGAAGGGAGTAAAGGATTTGAATCTCACTGTTCAATTACCTCCAGAGAAGTGCTGAATATCACACTTTTGGCTCAGTGTAAACCAAAACTGATGCCCGGCTTCATTAGGTGCCATATTTATAAAAGATGGTCTATTGTTTTGAAAATTAAATTTCTGACTAAACTCACTCTTCATCTCAAGGTCTCAAGCCTTTAAAAAACCCCTAAAATACAAAGAGCTCTTAAAAGTTATCACTAAATCTTTAAAAAACTGTATTACTTAAACTTGACCAGATGCTGCTTTTTGTGTGTCCAGTGGCAAATTTTTTAGTTCTTGCTAAATGCTCAAGTCACTAGTTGAGTTTGAGTACAATTACTTGGATTAGTCCTGTAAGGGATAGAAAAACTTGAGTGCCAGGCCTCCACTGCCTTGTAATGGCTGAGCATTCTTTTGATAAAGATTGAGTTCACTCACTTGCTCCTCTCGAGCTGATTCTGCAAACAGAGTATTTCACTCATGGAACACCATTGCAATCACTTTCTCTATTCATATTGCCCAAATAAATCATGTGTTTAGGTTTTATCATGAAACAGGAGAGAAGAGGCCAGATTTTCTTACAAGGGAGGTAATTTTGCTCTTTGCAGACTGTGATTTCAGCATGTCTGCCCTTTGTTTGTGGGGATCATTATTTTTACCTTCAAGGAAACATAGAATCCCAAACTTGTATGAATTAAATATCCTGGTGTAGATTCTCACTTTATTTCTGTTCTATCTCTGATTTATATGATTCCTGTTTTTCCACTGGGTTTCTTAAATACCACATTGAAAGATTTTAGATGATTTCCAGCTTTCTCCTTTATAAACCACAGGCATCCTCCCTTCCTTCCAGTGCCATTCACTGAGTTTCTTTCCTCAGCTGGTTTAGAAATACCTCCTTTCACACCCATTGAAATTATATACTCTAAAAGAAGTTAACTTATTATGATTCTTAATAATGTGATAGACTTTGAGTTTATTTTTGTGAAATATTTAAATTATTTTTGTTCAGACATTTTTAGTTAGTGAGAAAGTAAATGATGTAAAATAAAGCAGCAGAATTTTCTCATAATGCTGTAGGGAGGAAGAATAGGCATCAGAAAGATGTAATTTTTATTTTAGAGGAAAGACACAAGAAATGGTTCTTTTTAATTCCCCTAAAAACAAATGATCTTTCTTGTATCTGTACATTTTCTCTGCAAACCATTCTGGACTCTGGAGAGCTTTGCTTTCTGCTGGAATTGGCAGCAAGACTTCAGATGATATTATTGAGGGGTGGCTGCAAATCTGACACGGGGTGGGTGTTTCAGGCTTTATCTTATGCATAGAACACAGATTTAACTATAAAATGGTCCTTCTGACAACCAAGGGGTGCCTGTTTCTCTTGGGACCAGTTCCTTTGGACAACTGCAGGACTCTGTATGATTTTCAGCTTCAAGAACAGGTTGAACTGTGCTCTTGTCCGTGTGGAGTCATTATGGATTTTATCCCATTTAAGCCTGGGAATGCACAGTCTGTTTTCTTCATAGCAAGTCAAATGGCTTTTGGGAACTGAAGGTGTTGTTACTTGCTCTGCTGAGTGCACTGAATGGGGAATGGATCATGTTGCTGGAGAGCAGCTCTTGGGCAGCTCCAGCAATTTAGAGCCCTCAGAGGCGGCTCAGAGGAGTTGGGGAAAGCCGGACTGACGGATCCCTGAGCACAGGAACACTTGGGGAGCCCCCCTGGCCTGCTGCCAGTGCTGGCTGCACCAAGGGTGGTCATTCATTAGAAGGGGACCCCAGGATTTCTGTCAAACAGGGGATAGCAGAAGCTGACAGCTTCCCTAAAATGTTTCTTTGAGAAATCATTGCCTTTTTTAAAGGACAGTTGAGTTTGGCATTCAGGTATTTCTTTAGAGAGCTCATTACTGGAAAGTCAGTGGTGGCATAAGTTATCTCAGTGTTTTTCAGAAGTTTTATTTGAGTCTTCTCTCCCATTCACAGAAGTGACAAAAAAAATTCCATTATTTTAAGTGTAGAAAACATAGAATTCTGAATTATGTTTCATTATATATGTTATTATTTTATCTCTTACACATATTATGATCTTCTATTGTTGTTTCTGAGCTAGAATTAATGAAATGGCAAGAGAAAAAATCCTCAGTGGGATTTAATTTTACAGATAATATGCTGAGGGTTCTCATCACTACTTTATCTAAATATAACACTGTAAGCATCTCTGTTGCTTGTGAATAAGAGGCTGTTTGGAAGCTGCAGCAGTTCCCAGGAAACCCAATTTTCCTCTTCACAGATCGAAGTTAGAGGTATTAAATATAATTAATATGGAATATCTGTGTTTAACTGTTTTATGGTATGTAAGCACAGAACATTTGAATGTCATTAGTGAACTAAGTTGAGGACACAATGCAGGACTGCACAATTTATTTTTATCCTCAAGGTCAACTAACGTTTTTGAACACTGACATCTGTGTTCAAGAAATATAGGTCTTAATCTTAACCTTGAAGGTAATTGTGTAGTTTCCCTGTGTACCATTATATATATACACAAGTATAAGCTTTATTCATTATCTTCTTTTCCTTGGGCTTTTGAAAATGTAAGCTGGATATTTTTAGAGACTGGTACGTCTGAATAGAGAACTAAACTACAAGATATATAACAGAGGTACACAGTTCATCTTTGTAGGACAATGCTGAGTAAAAAGAAGGACTATTTGTGTACAGAAATTATTAAGGAATCCTTACCAATATAGGAATGTCTAAAAAGAAATGCAAATCCATGGAGAATTTGGGTAGGAGCTGCTTCTCTGATGGTGCTGGACACTTTCAAAATTATTAAGCTGAAATGAAAGATGAATGCTTAATAACCCCAAATGATCAGACCCTCACCAGCCCAGGCATAAACTACCTTAAAGCAGTTTAGAGAGGAAAAAATAAAAATGCTTTTCTGACTTTGGTTTACAAGTGCTTTAAATTCCACCCCCCTCATCTTCCCTTTTTTGGAATAATTTAAGCAAACCCTGCAATTCATTTTCTCAGCCCTCTCAAGAGGCTTCTGTATTTATTGACTATATTTATTAGTAATTTATTATTATTTTCTTCCATTAATATATGTTTTTGGAGATCAGGATGTGAGCATGATCTTCACAGTTTGGCCAGGTAAGGCCATATGCCAGGGAACAAGGAGGCTGGTGGTACCTGGAGCCTCAGACAGGCAGAGACTGTGGGGATTTTATCACTCTAATCTGCACTTTTACCACTGGCCATGAATATATCCAACAGATTTATTGGGAATAAAAGCCTTGATCAGAGATCAGGTCTATGAGTTTGTGCTGGAAAAAGATGATGGTGATGTCAGTCATCCAGATGGAGAAGTGCTGGGCTCCCAGATTTGCCTGCTGGTCCTGGAGCCCTTCCTGGTGGTCCCTGTAACCCTGGCAAGGGGAATTTGGCTGTATTTGGGATGTGAGCTGACAAATGACCCACTGTGAAATATCTCATCATACTTCTGTTTTTCCCTGCAAAATGCTGTGTCTTGTTTGTTCTTAAAACCAGTTGTTTCTAGTGCAGAAAAGAGCAACAATTCTGCCTCTGAAGGAAGGCAGTTAAAAATGTAGTCATAAATGATTCAAACTTCACAGTCTGTGCTCAGAGACAGGCTAAACCCAGGTGTGATCCACCAGGGCTGAATGGTCCTCGTGGGTTCCTTCCAACTCAGGATATTTTGTGATTCTGTGAAATAATGAGAGTGTCTGGAGTTCTTTCTTCTTATCTGTTGATTCTTGTGTTACCTGATTATTTTATGGCATCCTTGGAGGGCAGGGGAAGTACTGCCATGGATTGTTAACATCTAAATCCTTTCTCAACCCATTTCTGACCAGACACAGGGAGTTATCTTAAAACTTTTTCTGAAGGAATAGAACTTTTCCTGATAGTGTTATGTCTTGGGAAGCCCTTTAGCTCATTTTCTTTAAAAAATTCTTATAGTCTGGCAAAATTTTAATAACTATTTTTTCATAGTATTGAATCTGGAGTAAGAAACATCTTATGGATCTTCATGACACAGTGCAGTCCAGAAATCCAAGCCTGATGCCCAACTAATTTTCATTTGTAGTGTATTTTTATTTCATATACTGTATATATTTATTATAATAACATTTGGCCTCTGGTGTTTAGTTTGTTATTTAACGATGTGAATAAATATTTTTGTACAAATTGTATGTTGTAAATAAATTTTCTCTACCAATAATTCTTTAAGCTTTCATATTGTAAAGCTCATCCTTTGCTAAAGAATTTGAACACTGATTTCAAATCTGTGTATAATTGTGAATACAAATTGTGAACATATTTATATATAAAAGCCACAAATGGCTGTTGTGGCAATTTCAGATCAGGTTTGACTCCATAGTTAGTTGAACTCTTGGAATGGCCTTTGCAAGAGATATTCCCAGATGTTCCAGTGGAATTGAAAAGGCCAGTTTATTGAAGTTCACACCCTTTGTGTCTGTTTGTTTTGGCTGAAGTGCAGCCATTCTGTCAAACCCTGCCGTGCAAGGGGAGGACAGGAGCAGAATGAAATGTTTTGGCCCACACCAACACGTTCCAGCCAATTCCAGTGAAACCTTTGGAGGCTCTGGAGTCACCACAGAGCGTGAGGTGGCAAGTGCCAGCCTGGGTGACGTCAGCCAGCACAAAGTGACTGGTTTTCCCAAGGTAGGAGGTTGTGGAACAGGGAGGAACATCTGAGGCTGATAATGATTTATGTGACAGGAGGGCTCCAGTTTCTTGTTTCCACACAGAGGAACATCAAGAGCTGCACGTCTTTAATCGGACTTTGTGGCTCTGGGGCTTGGGGACAACCAGCAGAGGAGCCTGGGGTGGCTCTGTGCTCCCAGGATGGGGCTCCTGTGTGCCCTGGGAGCTGCCTGTGTGTGCACGTTCCCCAGGCAGGAGGATTCCCAGCACTGATACTCCCGGCTTAACAAAGCTTAGCAGGTCAGATTGCTTTACCCAATAAGCTATACATAGACTTTTATCTTATTATATTGGGAAAAAACCTCAACACCACACAAGGAATTTGCTCAAGGTGATTAATTGCTAGGAAATATGAATTGTAGTTGTACTGTTTGTTAAAATTCGGTTATCCCTTTTTTATTGTTGACTGATTGAACCTTGTCCCACTGTTGTTTCCTTTTGTGTTAATAATTTGCTTTTACTAGAGGAGTAAATAAAGCTGATACAGGCTCCAATTATTCCCCATTGATAAAAAGGCTGCAATGGTAACTACTATGTCAGCCTAGTGAGATTTACAGTGAGGATATAAAGGTATGCATGAAAAGTCCATATACTGAAGAATGAAAGCTTAAGACTGTTTTAAAAGGAGGGTGCATTTTTTTAAGAATATTATTAACAGGCCATATTTGTAGTTTAATTCTCTGCTGTTATTTATTTCTACCTAATCTGCCTGAAATATGACTAACAGTTGAACAATTGAAGCAGAATAATGCTGGGGGTTTTTTAGGGTGCAATCCAAGGTCATATAATTTGACTTTAATTTTGTTTAAGTTTCTAATCTCCATAAGGACCCAAAAAAAGCAATGATATGAGACTGCAGGTGAAGAGTAACAGTCTCTTCCAGAACTCAGAGAAGGGAACTCAAATGGTGGGAAATCACAAATTACTTAAGTCCCCCTACTAACATCACAGTATGTTCAGTAAACAGTTTAATGCTAGAAGGCAGCTGGCACAAGTCCTGTTTTGAAAACTGGCACATTTATGGGGTTTAAATGCAGACTAAATGAAAGGCTGATCCCTAAGCACACTGACTGTCTCGTTTTAGAGTTTCTCAAAGTCGTGGCACCCTCAGAAGATTGTTTTTCAAAGCTCTTGTTAGGCCAGTCTGTTGGTTAAGATTTGTTCTGAGTGTCAATAGTTGCCCTTGCCTACATGTGACAGGTCAGATTCTGCCTCTAAACTGAAAAGGTGGAATGCTGGGTTATACTGTTTTTGTATTTTTAGGCACATCTGTTGAGATCATGAAGAAGCTGATTTCACTGGTGGGTTTATGTTTAATTCTTGGATGTTGCAGGTCTTTGCTCTGACAAGTGCAGATCTCTTTGGAGGAGGCTGTTAAGGTGCTTCTCTGCCATTGCTGTGGTGAGGCTGTGGCAGTGAGCCAGGTTTGCTTAAACTATTAGGAAGCTCAGGCTTGTTAGTGTTTCTTTGAATTGGCTCTGTTTTCCTTAGGTTTTGTTCTTCTTGGAATGGCCTAATGACCTTTCTGCCTGTTTGGGTGATCCTGAGAGTCTGGGTTTGTTTCCTGAGCACTAATAGTGTGGCAGGGACAGGGACAGCAATGCCAGCCCAGCCTTGTAGACCTCTGCTCTTGTTGGGTGTGGCTGTTAGGCAGTGAAAGAAGAAAAAGTCATGTATTCATAGCAGCAGTGGTGGCTGGTAGGATTCCCTGCAGATACTGAGAAAGTTGGGATTCTGGTTGAGGAAGTGAGCTGATCAGAACTGTGATTATTTATCAGTCAGAACAAGTAGTAATTTGTACAGTAAGATAAATGTGGTAGATAAAGAGTTCAAGGCAACTGTGAGCTTAAGTGGTTTAAAGCATGGGATGGTTGGGGTTGGAGAGGACCTCTGGAGATCAGCCAGTCCAACCCCCACAATGCTGCTTGGCTCCAGTTCATCCCCAGGCAGACTCAGGTGTGTCAAACACCTCCCCTAGAAGGTGGGAAAGAGTTAACCAACCACACAACTTATAACCACTGCAATTTAAACTAGTGAATATACTTATTTTATAGTTAGGGAAATTGAAGCACAGTGGGATCAAGTGACCTACTAACATCTCCTAGACAAGAAACAGCAGGGCAAGTCCTTGAATTTGAGTGTTCTGAGGTCCCTGTCCTCCACTTCTTTTATTAGGTCATGTTGCTTCCCAGGATAACAACATGTTTGCACGGTTTGGGAACACAAGCTGTTTTGTTGCAGAAATATTACTGCACGATGTTACCAAACTGGAGAAACACCGACTCTGAAAACAGATTTAATTCTTGCTTTTAAAACCTCGCAAATGAGATTTAAAAATATGAAAGGCTGCCAGTCTGCTGTTCTAGTTTAAGTATCTGGGTTGTGATTAGGAAAATATTAGAAATCTGCTGCTGATTTCCAGTGCCATTCTTCTGATTGGACAACCTCACTGAAAAGGAGGTCTTGGTCCCCAAGATCCTGAAAGAGGAATTAGAATTATGTTCCTGTGTTTCCTGTCATTAATTATCTCATAAAGACCTTGAAATGTGCTTATGATGTCTATCACCAGCACATATGGAATTGAATTTTTCTCCAAAGAAATTAGGTAGACTCTTTTTTTTGCCTCTGAATATAAACTGTCAGTTGAAGTTTTACTGGAGAAGCAATTTTTCAAGTTGCATCGAAACTCAACATCTCAAGTCTCAGTCCTATCACATCCCATAAGCATTGTTGTGTTTTTTAAATTCAGTCCCAAGGAACATCTTTCTATTTTCCATTCCATTTTTCTGCTCCATTTCCGCTCCTTGCCCCCAAGTTAAGGTGTTAAATTGTTCTTCTGTCAGAACTAAATAATATGCTGCTGGATGCTTTAATAGCCATGAAGATGCACTGACAAACCCTCATTTCAGGAGAGGCACTGTTCAGTGCTTTGCTGTTAAATCTGATGATGAAATATCTAGAAAAAGCACCAGCCAACATTGCAGCCATTTTGAGCTGCACCTGCTGAATGTCGAGTGAATTGGAAAATGTTACCTTTTTTCACAGTTGTGTTCAAAAAAATAATATTTAATGTTTCTCCCTCCCCCAAGCCTTTAAAGGTTGAGCTCAGAATGTTACTATTTACTGGATGGCCCATTGCTGGGGGTGGAATTGCTGGTTTTGGCTTTGATTGTGAAGTGCTGGTGTATCTCCCTGCTGTGGGTAGCAGGTATTCCCTGGGATAATGCTCTTGTAACTTTGAGGGGTACTGAGTTGGAACTGTATCCTTATGGCAGGAACCAGAGAAGTTCCTGGTGTTTACTTGCAGCACTGCTGGTGTTTTCCAGGATGGCTCTGCTTGAGGGAGGTTGGACCAGACGACCCACTGGGGTCCTGCCCCATTCTGTGGTTCTGTGTGATTCTCTCGTGTTCAGCAGCAGCACAAAGGATTTGTAGCATTTCTGAAGGGTTTGCACTTTGTAGGTCTGAGTAAGGACATATATAATAATGTACCTTCTCATTCAGAGCACCTTGATTCACTAACAGGGTAACATGTTAAACTAGGGTTTTTCTTTTATTTTTGAACATGTTTTTGTGGGTTTTTCTCCTCCTCTTATTCTCTTGCCTGTTCTGTTATTCGAAAATAAGATTTAGAGTATTTCCTGGTATAGGCATTATGATTCTGTACCTGCTCTGAAGTTTCTGTAGTGACACACAGTCTTTGAGAACAGCACTCCTCAAACTGGCAGCAGCCAAATGTATGGAGCAAGTTTTTGTCGTGTTCAATTTTTTCAACTATTCCTCTCTTCTTTCAGGAAAGACAGTGTAATGAAAAAAATCATCTTTAATGTATTTTGGTACTGTGTCAATCAACTCATTACTTTTCAAATTATCTTTAAAATTTGTACCAAAAAATTGAATTCCAGTAGCCAGATAATTGCAGATTATTTCAGTATCTTCCTGCTTTCCTGACAGAGCAGCAGAGGTCACCAACATTTATGGATCTGGGACCTAAGCACAACACATTAAAACAGAACACATTTTTGTTCTGTTGCTGCTTTGCTCAATGCTCAGAGTTCAGTTTGAGCTGCACTGCACACTCCTTACAGCTGCAGTTTGTACTGAAGACTTGCTGAGGAAAAGGGGACACGTCTCTCTTCTTAATATAACCCAAAAGTCACTGCATCCACTGTCCTGGCACACATGTAATTGCCTGTAGCTTCCTAGTGATATAAGCAGTTTCACATGAAAAAAATCTACATTGATCCTACTCCCAATTTACATTTTACTTCATTAAAAAAAATTGATCAGCGTAGATAAAACCCTTGATCAATGATCCCAGCTCTCTCTTTTTTTTTTTTTTTTTTTTTTTTAAATAGCTTCCATTTTGGTGCAGTGCAGACTTTTGGTTTAACTGGCTAAATTGATATTCTGAGCAGCGAGTAAGGCAGGATGACAGAGCATCAGCACAGCTACTCCTATTATTGCTCAGGGAGGTGTGTTCACTCTCAACTGCCCACTCTGTCCAAGGCAGAGTGAAGTCATGAGCCACTGCTGTCCTAGGATGCTACAGAACTGATCCCAACTCTTACCTACACTGTTTTATACATTCTTCACCAAAACCATGGTATTTTCCTGTGTTTAGTCACTCTCAGGACTGAAGAGTTTGAGGTAATGAATTTGAAGTTGCAGTTTGGACATGGTACATGTACTGGTCAGAGTTTGTTTTGAGAAAAAATATCACACAGAAAATGTTATGCTTTTTAAAGGACTGCTGTCTCTGGCTTATTTTTAGAACTTGGGTTTATTTTGCACTGTCATAACAGGGTATTCCATTGAAAAAGCCTTTTACATTTCTGAATCCTGCATGTGCTAATAATTCAAAATAACAGGTACCTCATAACTCAGAATAGATGGTAAGAAGCTCTAAATAAAATGAAGGGATTCCTCAAAGTGTAAGGCTGTAAGGGAAGAATAAGAGAAGGGCAGAGAGCAGCTCTGGCACGTTTGTGTGGTTTTACAGGGTGTGCTGATGTGACCAGATCAAACAGGGGATATTTCGCGTGTTCCTCCAGTACGGATTTGGATTTCTGAAGGCATGGCAGGGACACAAACACCACGGCCCTGCAAGGATGCTTTTTTGCTATTTTTATTAGAATCAACATTGTTCTTACATAAACAGAAGGCGAGCGAGGGAGGGGAGAGCAAGCTGTATCTTTGCGGAAGGTGATTATGAAGCAATTTGCAGCACAGACATGTTGTTGCCGTTGCTGGCAGGGTGGAATTAGTGCTCGCAGCCCGAGCAGCGCCGGGCACTGCGGGGTTTGAGCCCCCTCCGCATCCTGCGCCTGCTCGGGGGATGCAGGGATGCGCCGCTTCCCTCGTTCCCCAGGCCCCTTTTCCTTTCCAACCTTTCCCCCCCCACACCCCCCCTCCTTCTCCCTCCCCAAACGACAGTGATAGGGCTTGACAGCCCTTGTCCTTGAAGGTTTCTCCCGCTTCTGAGCGAGTGGCATATTCCTGGTAGCTTGCCATCTTCCGTTTCTGTCATTACCCCGAGGGAAGCATTAAAAAAAAAAATCCCCAACACAACATGGTGGTTCGGCCCGTTTTTCCTCTGTCGGAGGCGGTTTCCCTGTGCTGGCGCCGGGCGCCGCTCGGGGCCGCGCTGTAGGTGCGGGAGCGGCGGTGCGGGAGCGGCGGTGCGGGGATGCTGCGGCCGCGCCGCGCTCCCTCCCCGGCCCCCGCCGCGCTTCATTCTGCAGAGCGGCTCCATGCCGAGCCCTGAGCCCTCCGCCGGCTGAGCCACAGCGCCGGGAGTGGGCAGGAGAGCTGAGCCAAGTAAGTAGCGACATCCCCAGCATGACAATAATGAGGAGGAGAACAATAATCAGAATAAAAGATCTTTCCCCTTTGCCGCTCTGAGCTTGTTTATTTGGAGATTTGCTGGCGGGGAAGGCGCCAAGCTTTGGTGGGGGGAATGGTGGGGATGGAGGCTGGGGCTGAGTGATGCATTAGGGTTTGGTTCGTGCCCTGGGAATCTCTGCAAAGGTAATGCTGCAACTCGTGTAGATTATTCTGTAAGGTCAAAGAGAAACTGCATAGCTAAAAGGCACTCTTGCATCAGAAAGCGTTCGCTGGGCTTCGGTAGGTTGAAAATTCAGCATGATCTCGTTGTTTTTTTGAAACATATGGGCTTGATTTTGATTAAATCGGTTCTTTAGTGATGAGGGAAACACGTGGATGGGATTTTGCTTTTATCATTGCTGGTAAGAATCGGACGTGCCTTTTTTCTTCTTTCAGAAGTGAGGTGCAGAAAAGACTCTAAAATGTGAGCAGTACAGTTTGACTGTTGTATTTTTCTAAGTTTAATGTTCTCTTACGATAGGCAAAGGTATTTTTTATTAGGAAAATCTGTATTCTACAGCTGGGGTTCTTTATGGAGGTGCTTATAGTTTTTCAATGTGTTTATTGGAAAGTAAAGGGCGCACAGGTTAAATACCCCAAACATTGCCTTTCTATTGAGATGGATTAGAAAATACTGTGGAAGGAACCCGGAATTTTCTGTAATTCCTTTTAAGCATGTATGATGCTTCCTATAGCAATGTGGGGAAAGGCTTTCTGAGGTTCAATACCTAAGAATTCTGACAGACAGACTTTTATTTTTAATGTTTATTAAAAGAAGAATCAGCTCCAAATCCCCTGAATGCTGCATGGAGGAGCTTTTGGCTGCTCACGAAGCATCCAACGCTTTAAGAGAAAACATAAGATTACAGGAGTCATTTCCGATTATGTAAAGGGAGATTCTGTGCGTTTGATCCCTGCCTGCGGCGCTGGCAGCTCATCTGCCCCGCTCCGGGCAGCTCCGAGCTCTCCCCCAGCCTCCCATTTCCCGACTTCTAATTGTCCTATCCAAGCCGGGGCACTTCCCTGTGCGTTCCCCGGCGGTTCCCAGGGCTGCTGAGGCGATGGCTGTAGGCAGTCCTGGAGCACCGAGGCAGCCAGGAGCAGATGCTTAGCCCGGTGCTTCCCATACCTTCTGGAAGGTGAGTATTGAAGTGGCTGAGAGGGGATGCGATGACTCTTCTTTCCTGGGAAAACTGTTCATTTTCCATCCCAGCAGCTGCGTGCTCCTTAGGACTTCTGGTCGTTTGACCTCCTGATTGCGTTCTGTGTGGGGCTCTGGTAAAGGATTGCAGAGATATTACACAAGTTGGGATGCCTGGAAATAGCTGGCATGCTTGATATGGGAAAATTATGCTTTTATTGCTGGGGTTTGAAGTTCATATTAGATAGATGTGGTATAAAATTGATAAGGAGGGGTTTGGGTTAGTCTTTGCTTAGAAAAAGGATTGCAGATCTACTTCACAGTCCACATGTTTTGTTTTTTGTTTTGTTTTTTTTTTTTAATGCTGAGATGCATTCCTGATTAGCATTTAATTTGTGAGAGGTCATCCATATGCATGACTAACTCTTGTACCTTGCTCTGAAATAACTGTTTGACTCAGGTATCCAGCAGGTCTTTGATCACATACAGCCTTTACTTTGTTCATGTTCCTCTCCTTTTAATCGCAATTGCTACCTGTGAAGAACTGTTTCATATTTCCCCTGTAGTGCTGCTAAAATGACTAAGTTTGTGAATAAGGCAATAAAACAGGGCTTGTAGATAAGTTGTGTAGAGCAATGCAGCATGAATGTTTTTTTCCTTTTATTTTTGTGTATGTGTGCCCCCCTTTCATCCTTTTTGTACATCTTCGTTTCTGTGGAGAATTGATTTTGGCCCACATCAATGGTAAATATACATTAATTTTCACAGAAAAGGTCAATTTTTTTCCTGTTGCAAATCAAATCTGCATGATATTTCTCATGCTTTCTGCATATAAAAAAGGTTGCATGCATGTATATTAGAACAGCTTGGAAGAGTTTCCTGCTTCTCAGTAGGATTCCAGGTTTCAGAAGACATGGTAATGATGAACTAGGTATCATACTGTTCTTTTAAGAGCTTCCATGAAGTCACTTTTCTGAGTGCTTTTTTCTTTTAAATTTCATATCATGTATCTAGGAAACAGCTTTAAAGGATTATTTTTTCCTGTTTTGTCTTCTCTCAGCATTTAAAATGCACAGCTTACCTTTTCCAGTGCTGTTGGATTTGGGATGCAACATTTTTTGACTCAGACTGAGTATATGTACATATATTCCTGAATGGTCCGAATGTGAGCATATATTCTGCTAATGCACAGGAATGTTACAAGTGTTTTTGCTTTTCTTTTTTTTCTTTTTTTCTTTTTCTTATTTTCATCCTGCAGTTCATATTGTCAAAAGTCAGCTGTGTATGTAGTAATTCCTTGGAACATTTTGGAATAAATGTAGAAGTCATGACCTTGTAACTCTCTCTCCCACTCACTGAAACCCCATTACACTGCAGTAGAACTCCAGCAGCTGGTACTTCTGTAAATTGAACCTACCTCCTTTAACAAATGTAAATACTTTTACAGTTTGGACCGAAAATAACATTCTGAAGGGGAAAAAAGTGATTTATTTGATTAACCTGACTGTGAAACCTTGTAGAGAATAAGGTTGCCTTTTGCCAGGTTTTTCATTATGTTTTCAAGGAGAGACAAAGAAGGATATTACAGTTCACTGGAATTTAGCAAGTATTGCTGAGCCTTTCTGACTGATTAATTACATTCATATTATACATTATCTGATCAAACACCAGAACCCCCCACGATTACAGTGACGTGTTTCTGAATAATTTTAATACGTCAGTTGAAAAAAGGGGTTAAAAAAAAAAAAAGCTAAGGATTAAATCATCCTCTCCTAGAGAGGTGTTTTTCCTAAACTCATCCATGAAAATATCCTGCTGGAGCTCCAAACGGCCTCTCTCCTGCTTCCACTGGGATTGTTCCCTGGGTGAGGAAGGGAGGGAGTGATGGCTCTGCTCTGAATGGAGGCTCCCTGGAGCAACAGAGATCGGTGTGACTGGGAGAGTTCCGGAGCCTCTGCAGCACCTGCAGTCCG
Organism: Neodrepanis coruscans; assembly: GCA_013400695.1. Taxonomy (NCBI): domain Eukaryota; kingdom Metazoa; phylum Chordata; class Aves; order Passeriformes; family Philepittidae; genus Neodrepanis; species Neodrepanis coruscans. Next base: position 133,271 of record VYZS01013114.1, on the reverse strand, counting down.
GGGAGCTCCACTGCCATTCCTCTGGCCAGGGCTGGATCATGCCCAGCAGGGATGCTCAGCACTGGGAGGCTCCAGAGAGTTTCTCCCTCTCTCTCCCCTGTGTATACGTCGTGTTCCAAGGTAATTTATCCTTAGTGGAACGGTTGCATAAGAGAGCAGGATTTCTTCCTCCATAGGTTATGCTTCAGATGCTGGAGTTTTTTTTATATTCCCACCTATATAAATAAATGATAGATAAGCTTATGTAGGTTATATAAATATATAGGCTTTAATTTCGTACATAGAGCGATGAAGACAATCAATAGCACTTTATTGTAATATTTATTTTAAAGTTTGGTGCCCTTTTGTAGGAAATAAGCATATGCTGCAATTTTATGATCTGTGGGGTTTTGCTTGAAGTTTTACTGGTTTTAGGGGTAAAAAAGCATGCTTTCAATGTTATTTCTCTTGATATAGAGTCTTGTGTTTTGCCTTAAAACTGGAGATTTGCAGTTGAATTAAAATAATTTATAAGGGAAGGGTTGGGAATGAAGCATATTTTAAAATTGCCCAAAATTAGGAAAATAGTTTTAAGAGGCTGTCAGCACTGTAAAATGTAGGACTGCAGATGAATGACATATGGAGACTCAGAAGGGATGTGGAATGCCTGCTTAGGTATCAGAGTTAGCAGAGTTGAGAAATGGTAACCAAGTTACAAAATACTTCCCTTCTACCACATCATATATGAACAAGTTCATCCTGCTCGTAATATGTTTTTCCTTGTTTTTAAAGTATTCATTGCACAGTTAAAGCATCTGAAGAGGCTCTAGGCCCTCAGACAATCCTAGAAGCACTTAATGGGGAAACCTAGAAGAGGACCAGCAGTGAGGGTTGTTATTTACATGGAAGAGTTTGTGCATTTTTTGCCCTTTATCTCCTTTCCACACATGGTGAAGGTGAAATGGGTGGAGAAGCCATCTGATTTCAGAGCCACAGATGAGCTGAGGTTGGCAGGCTGGAGATCATCCAGTCCAAGCCCTCCTGTCCAAAGTGAGTCACCTAGAGCAGGTCCCTCAGGGCTGTGTCTAGGCAGGTTTTGAGTATTTCCAAGGATGGAAACTTCACCAGCTCTCTGGGTAACCTGTGCCAGTGTTACCTCACAGTTTTCTGACCTTTAAATGCAATTTTCTATGTCTGTTGCTCTCATTGCCTTTTTGCCTTTCACTGGGCACCACTGAGAATCTTCTGGCTTCATCTTCCTTACTCCCTCCCTCAGGTGTTTGTACACACTGATAAGGTCCCCCTGAGCCTTGTGTTCTCCAGGCTGAATGAACACTCACAGTTTTCTCAGCCTCCAACCTGCATGCCAGGTGCTCCAGTCTTTTTATCACCTTTGGTGGACTTGCTCCAGGAAATCCATGTCTCTCTTGTACTGGGAACCAGCAGAGGACAGAGCACTCAGATGATCCAGCAGTGCAGAGGGGATGGGAAGGTTCCCCTCCCTTGGCCTGCTGGCAGTGCTCTCTCAGGAGAGGCCAGGAGCCCTTTGCAGTGAGGACACGTTGCTGGCTCATGGTCAACTTTGGGTGCACCAGGAGCCCCAAGGCCTTTTCTGCAGAGCTGCTTCCCAGCCAGTTGGCTCCCAGCATGTCCTGCCTTGGGCTACTCATTGCTGGGGGCTTTTTTTGCACTCCCTTTGCTGGACATCCTGAGGTTCTTGTTGGCCCATTGCTCCACCCACCGTGGTCCCTCTGAAAGGGCAACTCAACTATCTGGTGACACCAACCCACCTTTCCATTTCATATCATCTGTGGACTTGCACAGGAGGCTTAGTTGTATCATCCAGGCCATTAATAAAGACACTTGGCTGTTGCATTGAAAGAATTACATGGAAGGAGAGGGTTAGACCTGGAAGTGCAGTTTCAAGATTTTGCCCAGAACTGAAGCTCTGTGTTATTAAAAAAATGGCCCCAAATGGCCAATATCCTGAATATATTTACAATTAAGAGTGTGGAAGTTGCAATATTGAATACTCAATACATTGCATCAGCATCCTAGATTTTTTGAGGATAAAACAGGAAAAATCAGTGATTCAGATTTACTAAGAGCTTATTTTATATATTAAAGAATGAAGACTCACAGCTGATGAAGTAATTTCAATTGATAATTTTGCTCACTGCATTTCAATTAAAGTGAGTTAAAAATAAAACCATATGAAATGAATTAAAAATAAAATGAGAATTAGTCCAATCTGATTTGGATCTTGCTGAAAAATCTGTCGCACAGAATGAAGAAACAGGATAGGGAAGATGCTTATCTGTTGGATGTTGGGGAAGGAGCTGTTTCTGTAGTCATTGCCTGTCCAGTTCACTGACCTTCCCAGCTCCTGACCTCTGGAAATGAGTTAGGCAGTTGGAGTAAATGACACTTCTCATACATACACTTCATCTGAGATTTTTACTTAGTCAAGAGCTGTGTCAGTATGATAAATGATCATCTGTGCTTTTGTTTGAATTGTGCCCACAGTACAATTCAGTGTAGACTTTGTACCTCAGTTTAGATACAGCATTTTAAATGTCTTCAAGGACTCATCCCTCTGTATAACCCAGCCAAAGTCTGATACGACAATTTCAACCAGCTGTCAGAGCTGAGGTGGTGAATGACCATACTGGGGATGGATAATGGAGTTAATTCAAGATCTAATGAATTAAGGCTTTTACCCTCCTCGATCTCACACTCGGGCTGCCTCAGCATTCCCCTGGCATTAGTCTCCAAGCATCTCAGAATTCCAGGATCTTCCCTCACTTCCAGGGTCTTCTGTCCAGGCTTCATTTCTTTTATCCCCAAAGCCCTTCTTTTCTTGTAGACCATGTCTTTGGGAAGCCCATTGTTCAGCCTCCTCTTCCTTCCAGAACTCAAGGGGCCTCAGTTTCCCAAATCTCAGTTGTCTGGGCAGAAACATGGCACAGGATCAGCCTCTTTGGTGGTGCTGTCTCATCTCTCTTCACTAATTCCATGCTGTACTGTTTTTTAGTTCAGGTATTATTAAAATTTGCAACCAACCAACTCAAGGTGCAACCAGCCAGGAGCAAGTTTATGTGTGAGAGTCAAATAGTTTGGGGCATATTTACATCTTCCCACACACCCAATTATCTGCTGCATTCTGCATTGAAGCAGTTTTTCACCTGGGACTGTACCACGCTTCTCCACAAGCAGAATTGGTGAGGACTTCCTTTCCTGCTCCCTTGATTACCTCAAACATTGCCATCCACACTCTTTGTGCAGCAGTTTTCTGTGCATTGCTGCACCTTGAGGAAGGAGTGACACTTTGCAGAGGTGTTGGTGGCTTTTTGTTTTGGCACTTGCAATATCTGGGATGGATGAATACATTGTAATGGTCGTGCTCAGCGTCTCACTAACCTTGACACCAACACTGGTGCTGATAAAGCACAATAAAAATCCGCTGCTACAGTTACAACTTGTCTTTCAGAATGGTACACCTTGTGTCACATAGGTAATTAGAAGAGAACAGTGTTCCCAATAAACTGTTCCAGTCTCCTTGGGAAATGTGCAATCCCAAATGTCAGCAGGCAGCATTGATTTGTGTCCTTTGTAAGTCAGTTTAAGAAGAAACTCTTGCCCTGGCTGAGGACATCTATTTAATTTACACTGCGTGCTTACTATGTTCCTTTCCTCTGCTTGAATTGCACTGAAGATTTCACATGTTGTTCTAAAAATATATCAAAATGATGTTTGATATTAAGGAACCAGTGAAAGGCAATTACAATGAAATAATGACTTCGTGTTGCTTTTGACAATGAAATGAGATTGTCATCCTGCCTCCCCCAGTGCTTGAAGCAATGCCTATTTATGAGTAGTTTAGCTAACATGGGACATTGGAAGAAGAATTACACAGGGTTTCTTAGATGCAATGCAAATTGTTGCAGTACCCAAGGAGGACATTTGCATTATGGTAGGACTAGTTGCCTCTGTAATGCTGTAGTGGTGATTGTTATGCAGAGAACTGCAGGATAAAATGGTAGTGCTCAATCAGCACTGCTGAATAAGATGGCTGAGAATGCCATGAAAAACAAACTATTGGGGCAGGAGGATTACAGGAATAATGATATGCCTAATTTCCAGGCAATACACTTCCCAGCTTTCTGTATGGGCTTGGGACAAGCTCTTACTTTTGCTGGTTATTCTCTTTGGTTCATACTAAGTTTGGTGCCTCTCTCATCCCCACACTGCATCATTTTGTGTGCGATAGGTCAGAACTCCTTGGCATCGAGGGACAAGTCAGAGGGGGCTGCCTTGTGTGTCTTGGATTGACCTGAAAGAACATGAAAAGATTGCTCTGATATTTCTATTGCAGCATCAAGAATTCCCCTTCAGGGCACAGAGGTTTGGAGCTGATGTTTTATTACTAAATTTATGTGGGGAACTGTTAGTCCCCAGGGCACTCTGTTGATGTGTTTGCACCACTGTTTGCAGAATCTTCTGTTCATTTGGTTTTAAATCGTGTTTTTGTTCATCATGGGTATTGCTGTCTGTAAATATTAGAGATAGGTATAGAATGTGGAAGGGTGGGAGTTATTTACTTGCTTGGACTGACATGGGAATACAAAGGAGGGGAGAATATCTTTTTCCAGGAATATGTGAGGTAACAATAGGTGGCATGGATGGGGATCTCAGGACTGTCTCAAATGAAGTTCTTTGGCCATGCGGGTGGGATCTGGCTCATACCCAAGCTGGAGGAAGCCTGGGTGGGCCAGCTGCTGCCTGGGGCTGGCAACAGACTTGACCTTGGAGAAGGCAGAATGTGTTGATAGAGCCAAACTGTGCTCAGACTGTTAAAAAAAGGTGCTCTTTGCTGCAAAGCTTGAATTGCTGCCTATTTCTTTGGTTATCTTCTTATGAATCTTAATATAGCTCTTCAATTTAAGCAACTGTAGCTCGTGTGCCGTTCCTTACCTTGTTATGACTCTTCCCCTCCAGCAATGTTTACAAAATAATAAAAAAACCCCAGCAATCTGAGAGACACATAAAATCTGCAATGCAGAAATAGGATTATATATTTATCTGAGTTCTCATGTAGACAGATGATTAATACAGTACCAGCTACAGGGTTTATAGCTTGGTATATCATTAAGGTTCCCTGTAACTCTAATGTGAAAAGATAATAAATTGTCCTCTTCCCTGCCCTTGTCCTCCTTTTTCTAGTTTAGGAGTACACTTAGAAGTTTTAATCTGAAAACATGATTCTGATACCGGAATTGGGGATGGAAAGAAATAAAAGGGAAAATGGAAGACATCTGAAGTAGTTTTTTCTTGAACCTTTTTAAGAACTAAAATTGAGTGCATGAGGTCTTAACATACAAGCCTCATTTACATATTTCCTTTGGATTAAGAGAGTATCTTTAAAATGTTGCTGGAAAAGTATTTTTGGTTTTTTTCCTTTCCTGTTGTTAGCAAAAACTAGAATATAATTTCTTAAATCAAGTCCAGCTTACTTCTAAGGAAATCTTGTTCCCCTCCTTTATCTTATCTGGAGCAGATGAAAGCTATAGATACAGGATATGTTAAATGTTTTATTATCAATAAGGTAAGTAACAGCAGTTGCTGAGCTTTAATTACCAAACACTGAGAGAAGAATAATTGCAGTATTTAGAATAAACCTGACTTAGAATTCTATAAAAGAATAAATAAAAGTAAGTAGAAGTATAGGAGATAGTACCAATGACCTCACTGCTGAGATCCTCTTGTGGTCAGTGGGAATCGAAGGAGATTTGGGTCTGTGATTCCCTGGAAAACCTCTGTGCTGGATTTCTCACATGAAGTGAACCAGAAGGCCTAACCCTGCTCTCTTCAGGCAGAGTGGGACCCAGGGCTTGTGACAGTGGAGACAAATTGAAGTGTGCACTCGGTGCTGAGGCTGCTCCCACTGATGCTGGAAACTGCAGAACATTCCTGCAATTGGGGCAGTTTTCACTGTGCTTGAGAAGAGTTCTGACCATTGCTGGGTTAGGGAAGGGATGATTCCTTCCATATAGAAGAGAAAATGCATGTGTGTGTGTGTGTGTATACATATATATACATCTCTAAAAGCACCCAAATGGAGAGCAGTTGCTCTAAACCCCTTTGTGTTGTTTAGTTTGCTGCGTAGTTTAATTCCATTCAATGTTAATCTCTCAGTGGTTCACTTGAAAACAATACCAATTTTGTACTCCCTCCCACACACAAGATCCACTCCCTTCCTTAGTAATTCTTGTTTGACCTCACAAGTACTTCTCTAGAAACTTTCTTACCAGCTGCCAGATATTTCTATTCAGGAGTTACTCTCAGGAGCTGGTTTGCTTTCTGTCTTCCTTCTGTAGTGAACACAGAGTCTCAAAGCTTGAGGCCTTAATTAATTCAAAATTTTACATGGGTTTGACTTTCTTTCCCATGACTCTGCTTTTTTTTTTTTTTTTTTAATAACAACCAAGTTCCACCACAGCAATAAGAAAACAAATGTGGGAACACTTGTGGTTGCTTGAGATAAAAATTTTTGGGGTACTGTGGAATTCATTCCTGCAAAAGCCTGAACAGGCTGTGGAATGAACCTTGTCCTCCATTAAGCCACACAGCACAAAACATCTGTGGTGATGCCCATAAGGGCTCAATGAAGCTGTTTTTAGTTCAGTTTTGGAAAGAAGAGGGAGTGGATCCTCCTCTTTTTCACCTCTTTGCATTGAGAGCAAACTAAATAGCAGGATAGAAATAAGGATTCCCCTCAAATCTATGTGACTTAAAGTGACCAGCTTCCATGGAAAAGGCAGGAGGTGTGATATCCTGTGTGTGCCCATGAGAAATAACCTTGTCAGGAAAAAAATATGTAGCCCAGTGACAGTGGGAGTATTTTTGGTCCACTTAGAGGATGGAAAAATTCTTCATGTAATTAAGGTATTCCTAAGAATTGGTGGCAAATTCTGTTGTCTGTCTTGGCCCTGCCAAACCTCAGGGATGTTTATGGTCAGAGTTTACAGCTCCAGCTCTCTGAGTCTGCAATGGGAGAAGGGTTTTATGGCTCAGCTCTGATCCTACTCTACAGCCATCCCAGCAGTGGGGAGGATCTTCCCAGGGAGTAAACACACAAACAACAAGTGACAGGGAAATAAACCAACCCCAAAGCCTGAATGTCTGATTTTGCAGTCTCTCCAATGCCTTCTCAGAACATGTACGAGCAGCAGAGCTGCTGTGACCCTGTCCTTCATGTCCCCATGCAATCTGCATGTCCCCAAAGCCTTGGGCAGGGCTTTGTCTCTCTGGAGCCTCATCATCAAAGCCCAGCAAGGTTGATTTTTAGCACTTGATCTCTCTTAAATGTATACCCATAGGAGAAAGGTAATTTGCTGTGTGTCTTTGCAAGACTTTTTGAGATGAGTTCTTGAGAATTAAGGTCATGCTGGTTCAGCCTGGCAGCTGAGTCCCTGTGCTTGGGTTTCTCCATAACCAGTGTCTCCCTGGAAGTCTTTTGTCTCGGATTTCTTGCTCGGCTGTGTGGTGCAGTCTTTCCCAGTTTTTCAGACTGATGGATGTATTGGTTGTTGTTGCTTGTTGATCTTCTTCAGCATCATCTGCTTTCATTAGCATTTTTGAACAAAGGAATGAATCAGAATAAATCACAACTAATAGAAATATAGGAACAGATTATCATTTTGCAAAGCTCAACTCTCTCAAAGGAGATTACGTATTTAAATTGAACAAATGCAACTTCATAAATAAACTAAATTAAACATCATCTAATTTTACTTTTGAAGCCAAGCAATTTTAATCCATACTCAGCTTCTCATATAAATATTTCCCAACTCAGTTTTATTCTTTGAAGCATTCTTATTCATATTTAAAAACCAAAAATGTGCCAAATTGAACCACAGTTGTGTATGCTGAATAAATGCAAAAGCTTGGGTATATTGCATAATAATCTGAGAGTTGGCAAGAGGAAGTGGCTGCTTTTGAGAGTGTCCAAATAGTAGTGTAAAAATCTTTTTTGAGAACCTAATGGTTGTCTCTAAAGCACTCTGACTGATGATGTGCCTGAAAAATCCTTTTCATAAATCCCTCATGTGTAGTTCAAAAGGAAGCAATAGATGATCAGAAATCTGTACATTTCTCCAGGGAAAATTCATGCAGAAACTGTGGTGGTAAAAGCATTGCCCAGCTGGTCTGCATTGTGAACAAATTCCTGTTCATAAATGGAAGAGATGTTTGACTGCAGAACTAATTCTGAGAATTGGGAGCAGTCAAATACCCCAAATATGTTACTTTGTGATTGGAAATGCACTTTATCAATCACCTTATTAGACAAGAAAGAACCTTTTCAAAATAGATGTGGTAATAAGGTTTAAGAATTCTAGTTAATAGTTGCAAATAGTTTTGACAAAGCTGAAATATAATTTCAGTCCACCCTATGTTCAGTCTAAAAACTACAATCAAAAGCCATTTTCCCAAAATAGACTTAAATGCAGTTCTTTCTCCATGTTCATTAAATTGTTATGTGCAGTTTGCAGAACTGACCTGTCCAGTGACTTCAGTGACTGAAAGGGGTTGACAATGGCTTTCAAAAATACTTCATTTCGAAGTAAATCACATTTAAGATTACCTAGAACTTTTTTTTGTCTAATAACTTGAAGATTGAACAGAGCAAGAGAAGTGAAAGAAACCTGCTTCCCTCCTCCTCCCCGTTTTATATTAACCTATTTATTTATATAATTCATCTCTAATGGTAGAAATAAATTTTAAAGTTAAGATTTATTTTTGTATTCAAGTCATGAAAACTGATAGTTTTAATAAAAATCCTGTTTTTCTTACCCTTGATTTTTCTGGGAATAGTCGAATAAAGCTTTTCCACTAGTTGAACTGAGCATTTACTATGTGTAGTAACAACAGAGCGGAACTTGCTAATGCTCTTCAGTGACTTGGAAGCACTGCAGATTGATGAGTGCTGGGGGAGAAACGCACAGGTAAGAAATCCTTGATGGCCAGCAGAGTTTCCAGCCTTGCTGAAGGAGATGCCTTTGCTCTGTGTGCTCAGGACTGAGCCCAGACCCCCATCGGATGTGCAGCCGTCGCGTCCCAGGACTTTCCTGCTGTAGATTTAAGCTGCTGTGCCAAATGATGTGAGCAAGAGCGCTGCAAGGACACTGTGACTCATGCAGGCTGTGTCTGTGATGAAGGTCTTGCTGGCAATAAAGCTGTTCCCAATCTGTCTTTTCCAAGTGCTGCTGAAGGGAGGGAGGGAGGTGCAGGCTCCAGGAGGAGAAGGGCTGCCATGGGCCGGTGCTCGTGGGCATCTTCAAAGCCAAGGGTGCAGAATGAATTGCTGAATTTTTTTCTTCAAAATACAAAGCAGCCAGAAACAACAAAAGGGAAATGTAGGCTGGTGTTTATTCCATCTTTCTTCACAAGTGAGAGTTCTGGACAGGTCTCCTGGCTTGGAATTTTGTCACATGGCAAACGAACAAAATGATCCTGTTGGTTTCTAAACACACACAGTTCCGTCTGAAATCCAAGTAAATTGTTGGTTCTCTAATTAAATGTGCAGCCCTATCAGGAGGGTGGTGTGAGCACTGCTGCATCACTGCTGCTCCACATTTTCAGGATGTCCTCGAGTATGTTTTATGTTTGCAGGGATGGTGAGATAAGAAGGGATAATTTCATTAGGAAAATGCAGCAAGAGAGTGGTTTAAGAGATGGGTGAAGACATTTTGCAAGTGANTTTTTTGTGTGTATTGGTAAGGATTTGTTATTTGAATAATCAAGACATGAAAAGTGTGGTGCTGCCTAAGATTCAGATTAAAATCTTATTTGATCTATTAAATATATTTGATATATATATAAAATATATATATTATATATAATATATATTAAATATATTAAAAATATTTGATCTATTAAAAATACTGTCCTGGGCACAAAATATTAATTGTTTTATTAAAATCTGTTTGCATGAATCATTCACTAACACGAGGCAATGTACTTGGTTGCAACTCAAAATAACCTCATTTGAGCAAATGTTTCTAATCAAGGGGAAGTAGCCTGGGATGATGCTGCAGAATTGTTTGCTCGTGTTGTGCAAAGAATGTTTTTTAACCGAGTGTTGTTAGTTGGTGGAGTCCCTGCAGTAAATCTAACCCAGTGGCTGATGCTGTGTGCCATTCTCAGAGGGATTGGGGAATGTGCTGTTGGGTGAGATTCCCTGGTGCCCTTTACTGGGATGCAGGTGCATAAAACTACATTTCAGGATAAGTGTCAGCTATGGGCTGGGTGAGTGGAAATGCTGGTGACTGAATGCCTGTCACTTGTGATGTTATGACTAAGAGTTGTCATCAGTAGATTTCTCTAGAGAGAAATATTTAATAGCAGGTCTCAAGAGACTGTAATTTTCTTTGTGCAGATCTACTGGAGGGCAGGAAGGCTCTGCAGAGGGATCTGGAGAGGCTGAATTGATGGGCTGAGGTTCAACAAGGCCAAGTGCTGGGTCCTGCACTTGGGCCACAAGAACTCCCTGGAATGCTACAGGCTGGGGCAGAGGGGATGGAAAGCTGGAAAAGCAGCTGAATGTGAGCTCAGGAGGGCAAGAAGGCCAAGGGCACCTGGCTTGGGTCAGAACAGTGTGGGAGCAGGAACACTGGGCTCTGCTGGGGCACCTTCAGTCCTGGGCTCACTTTGGACCTTCTCACAACAAGAAGGAGATTGAGGGGCTGGAGCGTGTCCAGGGAAGGGGATGGAGCTCAGGAAGGGTCTGGAGCACCAGGAGCAGCTGAGGGAGCTGGGGGGGCTCAGCCTGGAGAAAAGGAGGCTCAGGGAGGACCTTCTGGCTCTCTCCAACTCCCTGATAGGAGGGGAGAGCC